>DWNE01000211.1:0-34608 GCA_018249875.1 Cecropterus toxeus
GGACATTTGTAAGCAACTTCATATAGAACAGGGGTTCTATATGAAGTCTATCACAGATTCGTTGCTACTCCCGAGGAGTGAGATGGTCGTGTCATATAAAAGTGAGCCGAAAATAACCCTTCCACCGAAACGCAAGAACTGCTTCACGCTAGAAATAGGTGTGGCGCTGGTGCTTCCCCGGTCGAACTACGTTGGTTCTACCACCTGAAAAAATTGATGGAATACTGGTAGTAATCCACATAGGATGCAACGACTACTATGTGGATTTCAGAGGCAACACCGTCACATTTTCCGGCTATTAACAGCAGTGCTATTGGGTGTTATGTTTTGGTTTCAAGGGCGTGGTAAAGCAGACGTACTGAATAACTAACTGCCACTATATATATAGACAAATAGGAATTATAGAACTAACGCTCTTTTATGTTGTGATGTCATTAAAATGAAAAAGATTATAGAATATTTTAATTGTTTTGCAATAACAGGATACATTTAAATTTTACATTGTAATAATTATACTACAGATACATATATACCGCGATTGTTTGTCGCTATAAAAGGGAAGGAAAATTATAGCAGATACATTGCAAAGCCAAATGTAAATTCAAATTATACATAAAATTAGTCATTCAAAAATAACTACTGTTTAGGATAACAGATCGTAATTATTGATTCATTTGAAATACCCGGAGATCACTTTGGACTTCCATAGTGAATCATCGAAGTACACAAGTATTCATGAGGTATCGAAAACGGAAGTATCCAGTTAACACCTAATTATATTTTATTAACCTTCGATGTGTGCTAGAAATGATGGGCAACAAACAGATTGATACTCTTCGAAATATTGTGATTTAAAATGAATTTTGTAGAAAAGTGCAACTGCAAAAATTAGAAATGTCATAGAAATAACTTTGTTAACACCTACGGGTATGATATTATTCTAACAATAAAGTTTATTGAGAAAAATATTTGAACTGTCAATTTGTAAGTACACTCGGAGACAGCGACAAACAAATATTATAATAATATTTTTTGCCAGGTGGTAGAGCCAATGTAGTTCGACCGGGGAAGTACCGCCGCCACACCTGTTTCTAGCGTGAAGCAGTTCTTGCGTTTCGGTAGAAGGGTGTGGTTGCCGGCTCACTTTTATATGAAGCGACTTCATATAGAACCCCTGTTCTATATGAAGTTGCTTACAAATGTCCATGGGCGGCAGTAACCACTTCATATTTATAAAAAAAAAATCTATACATATCTCTTTGTCGTACCACTTTCTAATGTATCAAAACTTCTATTTTAATATATTTATGGTTGTAGCGTGTATTTTTCTCTTTTCAGTTCAAGCAAGTATTTTTTTAACCGTCTTCCCAAAAGAAAGAGGTTATCTATTCGTCACGTATATTTTTTAATCATACATTTTAATTTAATTGTGCGTATAAATGTATGATAGCTAGCAAGATGTAAAATCGTACTAGCGTTCCTGTTATTACGTAAACAAGTAAAAGTAACGTGGTAAAGTAACTGTACGATAAACTCACCATACTAAAAAGAAATCTTTATATAAAAGGCAATTTAAAAAATGTATTTTCATGCCTACAAAAAAATCTTATTTGGAAACCACAGCTGGAAAGTTCAGTTTAAAGACAGTTATTTAATAAAGTAAGTATCTAATTCTACTGAAGTATATGAAGGTTGCTTTCATCGTGTACTAAGCGATTGTTCTTATACACATATGGCTTTGGAGCGTGTACAGTCGAATACAAAAAGCTCATGACGATGGTCTCAAACATTTGTCAATAACAGTTACTCATTATATTTCACGTCACAAATAGTCGCCTTAGTGACGTCACAAATAATAAATTTGTTAAAGGCAAGGCACATGAATCGGCATGAAATAATATTCCCAGTTTCATTAGAATCGGTGTAAATACTGCGAATCCATACAGCGTATCCTTTATACGACATTGTGTTCTGTGAAGGACGTGTCTATGCTTACGACTTTATATTGCGCATATATATTATGTGTATTCATATGAATACTAGCTGAAGAACCCGTGCTTGGCTGTTTGTCCAAAAAATAGGTTTTACTCGCTAACCGTTAAAGTGTAAGGACCCTCTGGATAGAAAATAAATGTTAACCTCGTATATGCGATCAAAATACTGCTATTTTTAGCGTTCCTTTTTTATTTAAAATGGAAATAGGATAGTCTGAAACCATAAAGTGTAGTGACGCTAAAATAGTCGCTGTCTTTCTATAGCCAAAAATATCGAAATCAAAATTAGCCTATAGTTAACCAGTTAAATAAGTCAAGTCTATAGAAAATTTCATGTAAATCGGTTCAGTGGTTCTTGCTTGATTCAGTAACAAACAGACACACACCATATCATTTTTGTATATTACTATATAAATGAACAGATTAAAGGATTGAGTTCATGAACCTATGACGTCATGGAATGGAGCCATTCGGCCTCGTTTTTAAGCCTTTTGCTCTACCGCCGAGACATATTGGCAAAGGGAGTCGCGACAAATGTTACTCAAATTGTAATTGATACCATATGTAACAATTTAATGAAAACGGTTAATTGGACAATACGTTATCTTTTATAAAACCACGCGGGCGTCTGGCGGGCGCCTATGTGCGTGTTTTTTTAACAGTTGTTAGAAAACTAGACTATTCTGCGTATTATGGCCTTAAAAAAATAATGTTATGACGATTATGTGACGTGGACTCAGAAATGAGAAGTCAATGTGAACGTGTTTTTTAATGTTTTTACTTTTCTTGAATTAATGTTAAGCATTTATTTGTAACCTCTAAAGTCGATTTTTTTTTTGTAATACAGTAACACCCCTACTTACGCTACCTCGACTTACGCTACCCCGACTTACGCGAACCCGGAGTTAGGCGAATTTAAGTTTACAAATGTTACATAATATAAACTTCAACGAGGAGCGCATTCCCTCTACAAAATATGGAATAAAAATAATGTTGTAAGAAAATCTTGCGAGAGAAAAAAATCTGAATACTTAATCAAGGTAGTTTGATAATTTTCTGAAGCCCTCTACATCGAAATAACTTCGGTTGGCGATTTTATATTGGTTTAAGAAGCTTTTTACATTAACATTTTTTGTCTAAATTACTATTTTTTTAGCTTCCGACCTTACCCTTACCTAGAATTCGACTTACGCGGCTGTTACTCAGTCACACCTATCGCGTAAATTCGGTGTATTACTCCTTCACAGAATTTCTTATTTTCAAATGTACGGTTTCACACATTACTGAATATTTGTCAGGTATTTATTTTAACTTATCGGGAATCAAATAAGAACCTAATATTAGTCGATCGATCACGAACGTATCAAATTTATTTTTCACTGAAGTGTGTAAGTAATACTTACAAGTCATTATTTCAGGCGGGGTCGCGTCTAACGTTAATGTCGAATCGAATTAGTATAATGGATCGAAATACTATATCAAGAAAAAAATGTACGTAACACTGTGCTTTATATTTAACTAACGTTTGTATAGTAATGTTTTGTATAGCTTCGTATATTATCAGAGTTCATTTAATTGTTTGATTGTTACGGCAAAAAAAAAATACATTTAATGTATGAAAGCCTCCCTTTTAGTTTAAGACATTTTCGCTATCATCTCTACTCTTCTCGGTCAAGCGATGGAGCGGCTTATTATCAACATACATACATAAATAAACGTAAAATTATTCCTAAATATCAACTATCCATATGTTCCAAGTTGCCATAAAAGCATTCGTTAAGTGTGCCACACGCTATCCACAGCGACACATTAAGCCATATACAGTAGTTGCGACATCCTATATACTCGTAAGTTTAGTATTCCTACAACATAATGTCCACCTACGGAATTGTAGACCGAATTAATATATAAAGGGAAATTTTAATATGGTAGCAATTACTTGACGTCCTTGTGGTGTGAAGTATATGAATTATTTTAATATCGACATATCAAACATGTCGGATGATAAAATTCCTTCGCGTCGACAACGAGACTGGAATCTAAATTGTCAAATTGAACAGACTTTATTATATGTTAAAAATAATACCGTACATTATTGTTCGAGCTACTGTAATTTATATCTATTTTACTGCACCTCTATAAAATATAAAGTAACAGAAGGGCAAAGTTAATGCCCAATTACATTCTCTGTTCGTGAACTCTGAGTGGATGGAAAATTATGGTACGTGTTAATTTTTAAACATGGAAGTCTTTAAGAATAAAGATTAATCGTGATATTGGTGGAACCAATACTTTCAAACAGTTAATTATCATAACTAATTAAGCTTATTTGCGTGTAGGAGCAATGTAGGTTGCAAGAGGTTGCTCGTGATAACATTTAAATGTCCAAATAAAAAAATCTTTATCATAATAATACGGAACATGACGATGTCATAATGAATCCTGATAGTAAAGGATACTAAAGTAACATCTAATAGTGGCCGTTAAAGATGCTACTGGATTTCTTCTTTGACCCTTAGTATAAGCCTCCGTTCACATATCCCATTATGAGTCCCATTAAAAAAAAGAAATATTTTTTTCTAGTGTTACGTTTTTTTTTGGAATATAATTAAATTATATATTATATAACCGACTGCTCTAAGAAGCTAATATTCAAAAACTTTAGGAGTATTTGCTATAGTTGTGCATGATGTATTCGTGACATTTATAGTTATAAGAGCACTATACTATACTTCTGGAGGTGGTAGAACCCGAGTAGTTCGACCGGGGAAGTACCACCGCCACACCTATTTCTGCGTGAAGCATTTGTTTGCGTTTCCATGGAAGGGTGTGGTTGCCGGCACACTTTTATATAAGGCGACCACCATAGTCCTCGGGAGTAGCAACGCATCTGTGATTGACTTCAGATAGAATAGATAGTTCTTACAGGTGTCCATGGACGGCAGTGACCACTTACCATCAGGTGGACTGCATGCTCGTTTGCTACTTTAATCAAATAAAAAAAAAAAACGATTGGAACTGCTGTTTTCTGCTTTGAAAGATATGATGAAACAGACTGCAGTAATGTAAGTGTTGCCTACATTATAATTAACTCTAAGAACGATAATTTTCGATAATATATTCAATTGACCTCATATGTCGTGAATGTAGGTGACTAATTAATTCTATTGCTTTCGTTATTCAGTTCCATTAGTTAATTAAGTATAGACACTCCTCAATTTCAGTCTGCTTCACTAAATATGCTTATTCACATAAGCACTTAGCTTTTGTCATATTGACGTTTGGTGAAGTAGTTATTTTACTGTCCGTTTACAATTTATATGCAGCATTATTACTCTCTTATTTCTGCCTAATAATAACAGTGTTATGACTGCTGTATTCTGGTCTGAGAGTGTGATACGGTAGACATAGTTATTCGAGGTGTTATATTTTAGTTCAGAGGGGTAGCAAAGCATCTATGGTTATCCGATTCCTGGCCTATGATGCACCTAGCGCGTCATGAAGAAACCTTCCGGGAGGCCAATGAGGCGATAAGCGAGTCATTAAATAATATTGAAATATAAATTTCTTATTCAATTCAAACTAAAAACCTCTTTATTTTCTATAAAAATAAACACATTGGAGAAATTACGACGCGCTAGGCGCGTCATCACTTAGATGGGCCAATGACGCGACTCGCGCGTCTTTCAATTTTGTATGGGGCCGGAGCGGAAAGTCTCAAGAAATGAAGGTGGCGAGGAATCGGTCAATCAGGGAAGATTCTGATCATATCTAGGGTTGATTACGTATGTCTATAGGCGGCAGCGGTCACTTACTAGGTGGACTGCATGCTTGTTTGCTTTTTCAATCTTATAAAAATATATTTACTTTAATTTTTATTTACAAGTCATATGCCCCACGAAGTGACCTCTACATTTTAAACTTGTTTTTGTTCGACGTTCTCATACCTGCTATATATTATCGTAGTAGATCATATTTATATTATTAATTAATACATACACCCGTTACTCGACTCCCACGACGTCACTCTCTTATAACACATGTTAGAATTTGGACAATCGACTATGTATTTGCTACTGCCGTCGAAGTTGTCACAAATGTGTTCTATGGCGGTGTACGACAACTCAGCGACGCACTCGTAGCAGTGGATGCACGTTGAACCTGGAAAAATACCATGAAACATAAAGCATTTACAGAGCGCTATAAGGTTTGATTCTTTGTAAATGGTCCAGAAAGACTTCGCTTTCAAAGTGCTTTGATGGCTTTCGCGTTGTTTCAAAAGTCAATCGGCGGGGCTGACCTAATGGCTTTAGATGCCGCTTTTGCTTATTCGGGCAATAAATTTTTAAAAATGGGTATAATGAATAAACAGCATCATCTATTGATGAACTGAAATATAAAAAATAATTAGCAGAAACACTGTTACGTATTACAATATATTAATACTACTTTGGAGAGATTGTTATGAAACTGTGGAGCATTATGCTATGGTGTTTTGGAAGATATGATTGAATTGAACGAATTGCAATATTTTTGTTTAAAGAGATGTCTACCGGCTTTTACTTAATTTACGTTAGATGGACTAACAATTAGTTCCAAAATCTGTTAATACACTTCGTGAATGTATGAGATGGTTAACCAATCCAAACAAGTTAGTGTCGCATCTACTGATTTTGTTTAATGTTATGATTCCATTAAATAGCTTATTATTAATTTAACTTGTCTTATCAGGTGTAACGCTAGTTCTCGGGAAATCATGTTTTGATTTAGATACTAGCTAATACTATAAATACGAATGTAAGTTTCTGTGTGGGTTCTCTGTTTATTAATTTGTAAAATAATATTGAACTGATAGAATATATAGGAGAAAGTAAAGACATAACAATTAAAAAGGTGACGACTGACGATTGCTGAAACGGTTCTTAAAACCCACATAACAAAAGGAAATGCAATTGTTCTATTGTCAATACGTATGGATGAAACCTACATGGGTTTTGTTTAAAAATCTAATTTAAATACAATTCAGTCATTCGAGTGGGAGCGAATAATTAATTATTTTGATATCGCTAAAACTGTTAGTTTCATTGACGGCATATGAGTATTTAACGCCATGTGTTTTGCTATATTGGGTCATCTATCAGCTTTTAGGGGTTCGCTTCCACACATTGGGTATATTAGGTATTGGTATAAAATTAGATAAAGCAGCCTCAAAAGGATTTTTGTTTTTGAAGGCTTTATTTTTTGTAGTCATCAAATACGTTCTCATATGTGTGATTCCACTGTGAACATTATCTCTATTTTCTCCTGTTTTTATACTATTACAAAATTTTGTTATACTTTAACCCTATTACATATTATATACATGCATAATATTAGATATATACATCCTTTTCGCCTATGTTATAGTGGTATAAATATTGTTTTTTCCGAAATTGTTTTGTATTGCACGATAGAGTTGCAAAAAACTATCAAAAAAGCCATTCTAATTATACAATCTCTTTGTCAATTTAATTTCTTGGCTCAATTAATACTGATCTTTCTCAGTAATTAATGACGGACATTTATCCGCTGAAGCGTATGGAACAAAAAGTTTTAGTTACAGTTTAATCCGCATAATTAAACATTAAAGAACGTCCCGATTATAAATATTTATGTTAAGTACTTAGGTATTGCAAAAATGTAGTCTAGCGGTCTAAGTATCGCAAAAATATAGTGTTAATATCTCAAAAATGTAGTAAGTAATTCAAAGTATAAGAAGAATAATATGTAAGAATTATGACTACGGTTTTTATACTACTAAACCCGTTCAAAATATTCAAAACTGAGGGACATTTAGCTATGTTTTTTCCTGAACACTTCTTATTATGTTTCTCAATATGCAATTTAAAACAATTTAACAGCTTATTGGCATATCATTTAGCAATGTTTAATCTATATGACTACGTATGGTTTCCAATATTGTTCTTCCTCTATTGTTTTATGGAAAAAAATGTTATCCTCATTTAACAAACACAAATATGTAATAAAATATTTTTGAAGTCAAAAACAATTTGGACCGGCTACTTCTGGTACACATTGTTGATCAGTCAACTCTAAAGGATTATGTTGAGAATACAAATTACTGTTTAATTTGATTAGCATACGATGTCACTATCTCGAAACAATACATTTATTATGCATGAGACCTTCCAAAAGAAAGGAATGAACACTCAATTAAAAATATCACTGTACTTAACGAAGAAAAAAAATTAACTCACTTTTCCAAAACAATGCAAATGCCAATAGAAACAATGGAAGCTCCATTATATGGAATGCACGGGGGGCGTCACTTAAAATACTTTGACCTTTCTTTTATAAATAAAAACAAACTTGGCACTACAGCGGTGTTTATGAAAAAAATACATTTGAAATTATGTGTAGGGCGGATTGCGCGGGTTTACGCGATCGCACTGACGGTTAGCGCCATGTGCACTACGGGTGAACGAAATTGGCATCTCCTCATGATTCACAGGGCGGAAGCCCCTACGTTTGAGCGGACTACGTCTGAATATCGCGAACGGGGCTCTGGTACCGCTCGCCGCTGAATCACGCGGTCGATGCTGGCGCCGACGCGGCACTCACTAAGAGGCACACCAAGTTTCGGCGGTCGGTTGATACGTTGCATAGTTTTAGGGTTCGGTAGGCCTATCTGTTCGGTTGAACCGCAGTTTGAAGTCGAACAAGTGCAATTCTGTTCTCGTCTCCCTTTAATCGTATTAAAGCATTATACGTTTATTGTGTTTTTGTTCAAGAATGGTTAAACAGGTCATGATTTTTAATTTTTAACCTGCAAAAAAAATGTACACAAAAAGTATATTTTATAATATGTTACGGTTACTCATGATATGCGGTTTTGAATTTATTTTTGCCGATATTTCGGCAAATAACATATTATAATATATCAATTCTGCGATAATATTCGTCTAAAATAAAAGTATATATACTTTTTATGATAAGAGATAATATATACTTTTTAGATAAGATATATATATCTTATCTAATCGTTTAGACTTTTAAATATCTGTGCTTAGAAAAAATAATTTACCGTTTATCTGAATAGTTATAAAATAACATTGTAAAAAAAAACAAAAATATTCGTTCATAATTTTAAATAAACTTTGTTTAAGACATAACACATCCTACAAATAAATGAATTTAAAATACTAGTTTCATGAATTTTAAGTTACTTCTGATACTGATTATAGTGTTACAAGTTCAGAAGTGTGATGTACGGAACTGAACTGTATACCCAATTCACTCTTGGGAGAATTAATACTATTGGAATTTGCCGAATCGTGACCTTTTGTTTGGCGTTTTTATCTGTGACTGCCTCAATAACGATAAAGAACTACTGATCAGTCTTCTAAGTTTATTTGTACATTATCTTTCCATTTTTTTTTATCTTCTTCTCTTCATATTTTTACGATTTCATGCACTGAGATTCGTGTACAAAGGAAATTGTCTGTACCCTCAAAAAGAGACTTCTAATTTATTGAATAAGAGTTCTAGAAGGAGTCGATGACCTTGGGCTTCATATAGGATTTGTAAACGGTATGTTTTTCGTACCATCAATAAGAGACAAGACTTTAAATTTATTAAATAAGAGTTGTAGGAGTCGATGATATTGGGCTTCATATTGGATTTGGAGACGATATCTAGCTTCTTCCATGTCTTCTGTCCTTAATTCAGGCTCGCTCGGTGCAACGAAAGGTCGCTAGATATTCATTGGGAAAATATCACCATTAATAATGGTACAACAGAAGAACTTTTTAATTTTACCGTTAGGTGACCTACAATTACTGTTTTACACGAGATTTATTGCATACTTGTTTGGTACTCTGTATTTCTATAATATTAACAATATAACAGGCGACAATGTAATGCAATGAAGACTCGTGACTCACTTTATGGGCTCAAGGTTGCGGATGTCCATTGACTCCATTGCTGTTTCATTATCATATTTTTTTAACAAAAAATAAAAACATACTTCTATGCCATAAATAGGATAAAAATATTTCAATTATATGTCGGTTTCTTACACTGTATATACCTAGTACAGAATCCCGAGTCCCGAATCATATTTATATCATAGTTTTGTTAGATTACAACGACGAATCTATGTACTACGAGTATATGAGCGCCGACTTCAAAACTCTGTGTATCTAAGAAATACAAAGCTAGTCGAATTGAGAATCTCCTCCTTATTTTCTTGAAGTTGGTTAAGTAATGTAATACGGGATTATTAGAATGTAGAAAACTAAAATAGAGTTTATTCTCATCCGTTTATTCTCATCCGTTATTCCCATCCGTTCACATCCCACTAAGTAATTCGGGTGATTGTTTATATTTGTAATGGTCTTCAATTCTGCCCGTCAGGAAACGGGCGGTTAAGTATGTAATAAAATACATATTAAGTAAGGGTTTCCGACAGACCGGCTCGAAAACATTATGGGACATAAACACATCAATGTTATAAGTACTGTTAATAAACAATTATTGTAAACTCTAATATACGTCGTTAGGATGATGTGTATGGTGTGGTCTTAGTAAGTTTTTTTTTACCAGATGGTTGTAGCAAACGAGCAAGCAGTATGTTGGTAAGTTGTTCCTGCCGCCCATGGACATCGGTTAGCAACTTTATATAGAACAGGTGTTCAATCTGAAGTCGGTCACATTTGCGTTGCTACATCCGAGGACTGAGATGATCGTCCCATATATAAGTGAGACGACAACCACACCTTTCCAACGAAAAGCACGAACTTGCTTCTCGGTAGAAATAGGTGTGGCGGTGGTACCTCCCCGTTCGAACTACATTGGTTCTACCACCTGGTGCCAAGTGTGAAATTGATCTGTGATCAGTTACAGATAGAAGCTCTCTTTTGTATTGAGTTGGTTACAGGTGTCCATAGACGACAGAGACCCTTTACCACCTGGTGGAATGCATACTTGCGCTAGTTCAATCTTTAACCAACAAAGCATTGTCTGTCTAGCTTGGCGGGAGATCAACCTTTTCCAAAAAGTTTTGAAACGTTTTATGAAACTAGGTAGAGACAATCACTCACTCTAATCATTTTCATATAACTCTCCACGACACTTTCCAATGGAATGAAGGAAAACAATATTTATTAAGTTATTTAGGAAATAAGCACGTACACTACACGTATTGTGCTCAAAACAAAGATATTTGCTTTTTGGCAAAGCCAAATAAACTACAATACACTCTACCTGAGTGCTGCGTGTCGGTGCCTTATTATTCGCCAATCCACAAATAACTATCGTTACCGTTACATTTTATTTTGCTATTTATTATTTCTGCTGAGCGTCTGTTCTTTGCCCGGCGAAGTATTTCTTTTAAATTGGGCTTTCATCATGTCTGTGTAGCGGTCTAGTAGTTTGTTTAGTGATGGGAAAATATATTATATTTATGCGATAATAACATTTTTTATATAATAGCCTGAAAAATATTTCATGCATGATTTTATGGGCGTTCATTCAGTTTAAATAGTTATTTTGAGGATTTGTTTCAAAAATAATAATACCTTCTCGTTTCTTTGGTGAAGTACATAACTTAATTGTAATAAAAAATCATATGGAAAAAGTAAAGTGAGTGTAGTGTTAAGACTTTCTTGGAATTAAAATAAATTTAAATATCGTGAGGTAATAGTTTCTTAAGTTCACTTGTTTCTTCCACCTTGTTCACAAAAGTTCTCATGTAATATTACTGCGGTAAGAATTTCGTAACTGCCAAACGTTTAATTGTAAATTGAACGAATATATCTAAATAAAACGTAATCATTTTGCCCGCCAACTGTTTCTGGTTGTGAAACTATCTCGTATCGCAACACATCCTTTACTTGTGACGATTAATGTGCCTACTGTATACCATCTGCCACTTTTTTATCGGCCCTAATGAGCACATGACATAAATTGCCAATTGGAAAAATATCGCAAATTGTAAGCGCTGATAATATTGTGTTGTGTATTGCGTGTCCGCGAAATCATATCGTATCATGAAAGTGAATCATGAGAAGAGGAAAGTTAGTTTGGTTTTGAATATTTTTAGGAACAAGCTGTGCCCCGCGGTTGCACCTGCTACTACATAAGAAAATACATGTCATATAGCCTATAACATGGATTTTTTTTACATAACCTATAACCTATAGTATGTAGTCTTTCCTCAATAAAAAGACTATTCAACACAAGAAAAATGTGTTGCAATTGGAACATGGTTGCAGTAGTTCTTGAGATTAGCGCGTTCAATCAAACAAACTCATCAGTTTTAAAATATTTGTATAGATATTTATTATCTTCACTAGTCTAGACTTTAACCGTGGGCTGCTACAATGTAAACATGTGTTTATGGAAAGTTACCATTTCTTGGATGGATGCTGACTATTGGACTCACTCAGCATCCATCCAAGAACCGTATTATTGCTTAAACCGCGACTACAAATAGTGCAACAAGAATAACGAGAAAGAAAGAAAGAAAGAAAAAGAAAAAAACCTTTTTTATATTAGATTGAAGTAAACGAGCATGCGGTCCACCTGATGGTAAGTGATTACTGTCGCCCATGGAAATCTGTAAGCTACTTCATATAGAACAAGGGTTCTGTCTAAAGTTGATCACAGATGCGTTGTTACTCCTGAGGACTGAGATGATCTTCTCATATATATAAGTGATATAAGTATATAAGTGATCACTACAGATCCAAACTATACCATTAGAACATGTCAACAATAAATTACTTCGTAGAATACAGATTTAGTACGACAGGAAATACAAATTCGTTATTTCTGGAATAATAAGGAAAATAACATACTACTACGCCTATACACTTTACTTTGCACCAATTGTCTGTTCGGTTACACACCTGCTTTTAGACACCATTGTTGAATGTGGTTTTCCCTGTAGTTGCAATTAAGGAAGTTTTAAATACGTCCTGTGTGATTAATAATTCTGTATTCTACACCATATGTATCTCTGCACCAGTTTTAACGATGCAACATAGTAAACAATATTTTGTGAAAACATTCAAAATGATGGAACAGATGCATTATCTACTTTCAGCGCATTAAGGTCCTTTGCAATATTGTTGTAGGTTTTTAGGGTTCCGAGCCCAAAGAAAAAAAACGAAACCCTATTACTAAGACTCCGCTATCCGTCTTTCGGGCTGTCACCAGGCCTCATAACCATGACATTTGCTAATTTAATAAATAAGCATTTTTTCTATTCTTCTATATAACGACTCACAATTTATTGAACGCCTTTTTGTTTTTGTTGTATTTAAAATCGTTTTAAATTACTACATTTTTTATTTCATTAAAATGCATCTACTTCAACAAAAGTTATAAAAAATTTAAAATTATGATACTTTTTTAAAAACAGGGTTAAACTGTGAAGCGCAGTTAGCATACAATAAGATTCAAAAGCAAGATGCTTTTGAATCCCTCCTATCCCCTATCCCCCCATTACAATTTCGTTTTAAGTATTTAGCTCACTGTACTGTATAAGTACGCTGAGTCCTCGAGACCAATGGAACTGGTGTTTCATGTGGCTTCACATCTGATGATAGCACACGCACGCCAAGTATGTCGGTCATTACAAGTATCACTGGAAGAGAACAAAGCAATGTCTGTTTAACTTGCTCTTAATTAAAATATGCTACTGTCGGTACTACCGACCCAACATTGAAGTGACTGATATTGACTTCTTTATTTCTAAACGTAATCGTGATTGTTGTATATTATATTTTGCCATTATTGACCGAACCACGCAATGTAAAAGTCCTATGAGAAAAAATCTTTTCACTTATGATTTATATTAAAACGGCCATAACAAAATAACAAAGAAAATAATAATAATGGGAATACCTTTAAAATGAATTAGAATTAATTAATAGATACGCTTGCTCACACTTAAATAATATATATCTACTTTTAGGATCTTCATTTTGGCAACATTTAGATTCGTAACAATAATTATGTTCTTATATACTATTATTACCTATACCTATTTTTATAATACATAAACAGAAATCATTGGTTAATGAGAATATATCCTAACGATATCAAGCCTTAATGTTAGTAGGCAATAGATAAGCGTGTAAGAATGGTATAATGTTAACTAATAAACGTTACTACGAACTCATACACTCTTAATTATAATGGGTTAGCATTAAATCTTTAATATACTCAATAAAAGTCAATTGTCCATTTATGATCTACGCCATAAACCTGTTTTCATCTTGATCCTTGACACTAGCCAATTGCAGACCTCTACACATAACGTTGAGTACGTAAAATGAACTTTCAGGGACGTATATTTACATGTATAATTTTGTTACACACAGTAAAATACCATAGTATTACATTGCATGTGTATTAAAGTGGAAGTAAATAACTTTTAAAAATATCAAAATAAAAATCCGACTTCTTAAATAGAGGTTGATTGAAGTTTCAGTTCATTATTTTTAAGTATTATTTTTTTCTTGGATTTTTTTTCTTAACAATTAATTACTTTTAATTTAACCATTTTTAAGTTTTTATGAGTTTTCATTAAAAATAGTAACATAAAAATCTTATAATATACATATACATGTATAACCATATTGTTTTATTATGATAAAAAAATACCACTACCCTCCTTGTTTTAAATTTTCATGAGATATATTTAAAAATTATATGACCCATGTCAAAAGACCAATGATATGTCATTGTGTTATAATCCGTCAAACCGTTTGGGCTTTAGGGCGTGCCAAAGAAATTGACATACAAACATACATAAATACATACGCTCTAACTACATTAATTATATCACTATAGTGCTGTCGAAGGGAACCACGAATAATAAATTAGACATTCTGAATATTGTACAGGTACACCCTAATCATAATCGTGCGTTGACCTTGTTACAGAACTATCGATTTAATTAGAGGTGCGTCCGATGTCGTGTCCAACAACAATTTGTTGCCAGCCCCCTATCTAGACGTCGTCCTAAATAAGTGCGCACTCAACTGAACAACGATCCTCCTCTTTGGGAGTGTAATCAATATCGTGGTGATCAAATAAGTGTGTTTGTTTGAAAAATTGGCGTGGTTGATACCATTTTAAAGATTTTGTTGCCATCCCCTGTCTAGACTTTGCCGCTCCGAGTTGTGCACTCAACTGAACTTTTTCTTTACCTTATTACGGTAATTGTTTGAAATATTTGCACTACTGATGTCATTCCCCTGTCTAGATGTAGCCAGGTCGAGTGGGCGTCCACCCGACTGAACAATAGATTTCGTGTATTGAGGTGATCCAATAAAACTTAATTTCATCTTAACAACTAATAATGTTATGTAATATAATATAATAATGTTATGTAATATACTGTGATTTAAGTATTACGTAAGTTTCAAGGGGAGTCGAAGGGAGCGAGGTAGTTACTACGTTTCCTCTACTCCTCCTACGTTTCCTACGTACCTACTGTTTTTGGTGAAATGGAATTTTGAAGTCAAATTTTTACTTAACAACTAAACTTAACAATGGGCCTTGCCTTTTATGATTACAGTGCTTTCATAGATGAACCTTATGATAATCTTACTAATCTTACTATCGTACTTCTTACCAATATTATAAACGCGAAAATTTCAGGATGTATGTGTGTTTGTTACTCTTCCACATGAAAATTTCAGGTCGGATTTCGTAGATTTCTAGTGCACGGATAGTTTATGACCTGGATTATCACATGGGACACTCACAACCGTGGTCAACGTGCGGGCAGAGCCGCGGGTGTCATTTATAGTACATTACATATATAGAGCCTGTTGCAATGTTACCTTTCTATTCTGTTCTTTGCTAATATGTAAATGCCGCAATTGAAACCCTAAAACAGGGTTTCTCAAAATGTGGTACGCGTATCCCTTGGGTACGCATGATAATCGTACGCAACAAAATTAACGTAATGACGGCTACTTAGATAATGGCGCACATTCGACAATTAAAAGTAAAGTTCCTCTTAGAACAAGCCCAAATAATTATGTTATTTATTTACATCACATATCTATTACGTCTTCTGATTATTACTTTTATTTATACTTTATTGTTATTATACTCTTAAGTGGAGGTAATTATTAAAGGTGGTCTTCCTAATTTTGAATATCGAAGGTGTTCGTGTAGGCATAAGTTTGAGAAACCCTGTCTAAAGTGATTTCTCATTCGAAAAATTACAAAAAAATCTTGAGTGATTGAAAATATTGTAACTATAAACATTTATTTTTATCTGCATTTAAAAATATAAGTAGCATTATTTTGTACGTAATGGATCTTACAATTTTTACTAGATTTATACAGAAATATTTAAGCGCCTGTCAATAAATTCATAGCAGTTACTTGTGTTACTATATTTGTATCAACATTTATCAATTACTAGTAGACTCATGCCCATTTCGTTGGGCATTAAAAAAATGGTGTCCCTACATACGTAAACTCTATCCCTATTTTATATTCTTAGGGGTTGATTTTCAAAAAATGGTGAATTAGCTAATTCATTATTTTAACCCATAAAGCCAGATACTGAGTATTATAGAGCTTCCTACAAAATTAGCGGACTTTTATACAAACATTTAACCCTCTTAGGGTTTGAATTTCTAAAATTCCTTTCTTGTCACTTACTTACACTATATAAATAATCCCTGTACCAAATTTTAAAGTTCTAAGTACAGTAGTTTCGGCTGTGCGTTGATATATAAGTCAGTTAGTCGGAATTGCCTTTTATATATATAGATTCGGGTAAAACCATCTACTTTATGTATGTCGAAATGGTCGAACTGTGAAATATCATTCATGTAGTATAAATATCCTAAGTCAGTCTTAGGACATAAGAATGTACAACTATTCCTATAAATAAAACAAATTAATTTGTTGCAATAATTTTACTAGTCAAACAATATTTCCATGTGAACAAATATTTGGGATGATTTCTGATTATTTCGAACTATTATAGAATAAGTACATAAGTAAACCTTCGTCGTAAATATCGAGAGACTTTACTACGTTACTACTAAATGTATTTGTATTCGTCACTATGAAGTGACGATAATATTTACATATCAAAAACCGTAAAAGTATTGAGTTATTGACTATACATTATTGGCACAAATGTGAAATACAACAGCATTTACTTTATTTTGTCTTACGTGCTAAGCTAATATTGATCGAAGGAACTATTAAAACAAAGGTTAAGTTAAATCCATAGTAAAGTACTACAGTATGTAAAGTAGGTACTACAGTAAGATTGTTTACTATTGTTGTGAGATATATCGCACCTTCAGAATGATGACGTGAGTTCTAAAGTCGTTCATATAAGTTCTTAAAAAAAATGAACCGCGTGACGGAGCGGTCATCATACCGGTCTGACACACAGTGGGTCCCGGGTTCGAGTTTAGATTTCTTTTCTAGGTCTTTGTGTTTGTGTATTCGTCTTTGTGTGTCCATGGAACCCACGATACATACCCTATTGTGGGGCTATGAGTGTAGAAAGCGTTTTTAAGTTCGTATAAGTGTGTAAAAACTCTTCAAATAGTGCCCAATTATTCGATGCTACATGAATCTCGTGGGACCTTTAGATTCCGCTAGATGCAGGTAGAGTCAATGTCGAATTGAGAGAGAATTAAGGTCAATAACGCCTGATTCTAATGCATTTTCTTGAGTTCATGCTATTTGCACTTACGTCATTACAATCCTGAAGGAGCAATATGTACGTAATAAACTAAGTACACGTAGAAAATTCGACTTTTAATTCGCAATTTTGTATGTATGTGTATATTTTCTAAGATACGTGTCAAAGCATTAAATTATGTCATCAGCTAAGCTCAGAATAAGCAAAATTATTAACAATCTATCAATATTGAGATAAGGAATGTTTTTTTTGTAGCCCTCGTGCCTAAAAATACTCCGCCCTTCCATACATTTACGCGGAGTCAGAATTAGTTTGACGCGGATTTTGAAAAAAAAAATCAATTGACTTTTCTCTACAATTAAATTATTGACTTAAGATTTCTAATATACAGATATATTAAGAATTATGGCGATTACCTTGTCTCGTACCCATAACGCGATATAAATTATTTACATTACACCGAGACACAACCATCGAGGTAAGTCTATCTTAATAACTAGCACAATATCACATGGTTAACCGTCAGTTACTGACACTTCTCACTTTATAACACGCCTTAAAATAATACGACCAGCTCTATAGGATTATTCAGTCTGCAAGACCTAATGACCCAAGCACTAAGCTTCTACTAGGCATACGTTGCCAGGTGATAGAACGAGTATGGTTTTGATCACCCGAGACAGAATCACCTGGGTCTTCAAAAAAATTATATTGTTATATCATCATCATTTATCATTTTCTCTTTTATGCACCTATTTTACGTATTTTGTATAGGTGACTAAAGGATACTGAAATAATATATTTTCTTGAAGTTGCCTATGATCACCCAGGTGATTAAAGTGGAATACACCAGTTCGTCGGGGGAGGTACCGCCTCCACTCATTTTTCTAACGTGAAGCTCTTGTTGTGTTTTGTTGACGACCCGCGTAGCGGAGCGGTCACCATACTAGTCTGTCGCGCAGTAGGGTTCCTGGGTTCGATCCCCCGCCGGACGAAAATCTTAGCGCGGGGCTATGAGTGTAGAAAGCGTTTTTTTTTGGTAGCAGTTTGTACCGGCTCACGTACTATGATGCGATCATCTTAAACCTCAGGAGTAGAAAACGCATCTGTAATTTAATTCAGTTCGGCATAAATTAATTATACATGTTAATGAGCAGCAGTGACTTTTTACCATCAGGTTGACTGATATTTGATACTTCATTCTTATATGAATCACATCCTTTATTTTCAATGGCATTGTCCCTCTATAGAGCTGGCTGTACACGTGTTCACTACCTAAGGCTGTTGATGTACTTCATGAGATTAAACACTACTATAACGCCCATGATATCCGTGTAGCCCTCGTGGTTGGAGTTCGGCGACGAATTGCACAGGTCGTCGCGGCAGTAGCAATATCTGTAATGGAAATATGTTTGCTATTGATTTGTACATAGATCTTACTTTAAGGTACGATTATTTGATGTTTTTGAAAAATTTAAGTCTTCAAGGGTATCTATCGCACCACTCGGAAAGTACTCGAATCCGATCTGGAGTTGATGAATTGATGGTCCATGGATTTTTTTATTGTTACCATGAATTTACCGTTTTTAGTTCTGTCCGCATATCTTGGAATTTATTTTGTTTTGAAAAGACAATGATGTTTTATTCCTGGGGATTTGCATTCTAACATTCTGTTATTTGATACAGTTTCCAGAATGAAAATACTCTTTAAATTATGGTCACGGGTAGTAATGTAGTAATTTACTATCCACGGATTGCTTGTTCGTTTTATTTCTTCAAGACAGTATATATTGCTGCCTTTGTGATCTAGGTTAAAATCTCGTCGAAATCGGGTCAAAAGTTTTAAGACTGAAAGTGGGACAAGCATTAACACATCGACGGACGCTACGTATAAATCGACTTAAAACTGAGATTTAGACTGAATATTTCGTCTCGTCTTCTCGTCAACCCATTATTGTCCCACTGCTCGTAACAGGTCTTCCCTCAGAGTGAGAGTTTTAGGCCATAGTCCACCGCGCTGGCCAGGTGCAATTTGGTAGATTTCATACACCAGACTGAATATAGATTAGTTTAAACGTGGTAGAACTCTCTGTGGTTCTATTCCGGAAGCACCACCACCACACCACCTAATCACCAGTTATGCATTACTGTGGTCTGGTCTAAGGGGTGTGGTAAGGGAGTAATCCGAAGACCTATCCGACGCGTTCCAACTTAGTCCTCAGAGGTAACAACACAACTGTGGTCAACCTCAGATAAAACTCTGACCTTATCTGTGGTTCATTAAAGATTTCCATGGGCAGCAGTGGCCATCGAGTGGACAGCATGCTCGTTTGCTTCGTCCATTCATATTATAAAAAAGTATATACTACCATCGGTAATAATTAATAAGGAGGTACCTCATTATTTATTTATGAACGCAGGTGTCGTAACTAATAATTTCACTGAAGACTGAAACGCACTATTTACAAACACGAAGAACGATGAGGAAATTACGATTCTAATTGATTTAATTGTTTGTTCGTTAATCACATAATTATATACATCGAACTAGCATACACCCGCGACTTCCTCCAGGTGGTGGCCAGTGATAGTGTTGTGGGTAATTGGTATAACCAATCAACCATTAACTTTTTTGTTGCATAAATAATAATTTGTAAAAACGTGAACTCGGTCAATTAATAGGGCGTAATAGATTTATAGGGCTTAAACCAAGTCCAATAACATGAAAATTGGTGCATGATGCAACCATCATATACCATCTGAGGAAATAATAAATGGGAATCCCATTTATTTATTTTAAGGAAAATAAATAATTTGCATAATTTTTTTGAAGTTTCACTGCTTTAGTCGTGAAAGTATTGGGAAAGTATGGAAACGGTTACGCTGGAGCGTTACGTTACGAACATAATAATTAATTATTTTCGATTTATAGATTGGTATGATATGATACGATATGATATATACAACCCATATTTAACGATATTTAGTTTTGTAAAAAAATCACTTATTGCGCGTGAAGACGTTTATACTACTAACACTATTCTTATAACTTAAGATTCTTGAAAAAAACACCACGAGCAGTGATGGATCTTGGAGTCCATACAGATGCAGCGAAGAAGAATTCAGTGTAGTACGTTCTATTTTATTGTTACGTTATTATTTACCTGCTGGAAGTAATTCTTTCGCCCTTATCGTCCACCGCGAAGCAACCCTCTTCGTAGGGCTCTTCGATGCCAATTTTTCGTGTCCACCTCCCCTCGTTGTAGGATTGATGGTCGTATTTCTGTTGAGCGCAGTCGCGTAGCACCCCGTGGATTCGCACTGAAAGGTTTGTTATAGCTTATATTAATCAGGGCTTCATTAATTACTGACTGACTGACATGCCTAGATATCCTGAATCCTATATTTGTATTATTTTTTGTATGTTATAATTTACGCGTAGGTAAATCGCGAGCAACTGTTAGTTATTTTTATTATTTTTTTAGACTTTGGCACAGGGAAATCACTGATGACGGGTGGAATTTTCGCAACTCGAAAAGATGTTTCTTTTCACACTGTTTTTATTATTAGGTAGCGTGACAAACAATTAATACTAAATTATATGAAGGTATATCTTTCATAAAAGTAATACATACCTTTATTAATAACAATATTATCAAATTAATATAAATATTGCTAATTTAACATAGTAATGGTCGACTCACCCCCATTTTGAATGTCGAGGTAGAAGTCCTGTTTCATACACATAGTCGAGTAAGGGCAGTCGACGACGAACTTATCGGAATAGTCAAAGTGAGTGCAGAGACGTTTCGTTGTGTTGTAGTAGTGGCCTGGGGGCGGGTTGATGAGACATTTGTAGCATTGCAGCGACCATACTCCTGAAAGGTGATTCTGGGTGTATAGGACCACACACATTCTTTTTTAAATTTTATATGAAACTAGCCTATCCCCGCGGCTCCGTCCGCAACGGCCACGATGAGCACAGAAATGAATATCATATGTTAATAAGGTTGTTAAGTCATAAACTATTTATGTGCA
Organism: Cecropterus toxeus; assembly: GCA_018249875.1. Classification (NCBI taxonomy): domain Eukaryota; kingdom Metazoa; phylum Arthropoda; class Insecta; order Lepidoptera; family Hesperiidae; genus Cecropterus; species Cecropterus toxeus. The sequence goes on from DWNE01000211.1 coordinate 21,733, forward strand.
AAATTTCAGTAAAATCCGATTAGATTGTGCGTGTGAAAGAGTTACAACCACATACATCATACATCCCAACTAACTTTCGCATTTATAATATTAGTAAGATATTGGTATATAGGCTTACAATTTCCAAGTCGGATTCGTTGTATTTGGAACAAAGTGATTTTGGAACAAACTTCACCTTTTTAGGTAAAAATGGGTAGTTTTTGCTTTTGGCGTAGAAATTAACGAGGCTCATATTTGCACGTTTGTGTAAGGATTATAGAACGTTTAGAGAACATGATTCTTGAATACTGTAACTCTAGTATTATCTGACTCCCACTCTGTAATAATGACTAGTCTGACTGTAGATACTCGTATTAGACTAGTATTTACCATATCAAAACTCGTATTTTGTAGTAGGTATATAATTTACTTACTCAGGGGTATTATTTGTACACTCGCTTTTTCCTAATAGTTTTGTTCCGACTTTTGAAGTAATTTAGAGTAAGTGCTTACCACACGTTATATAATTTTCTATGAAATTTATTACTTAGTAGTAGATCTATTGATTCCTATTCGAAATTAAAAAAAAAAAAAACGATTTTCCAAAAAAAAAATCAAAGTGACCGTAGAAAAGATAAACGTATAAAATGAAATATTTTTTCTACTTAACGTTTATTATTAGTATAGTTGCAGATATAAATCATACTCCGAAAGTATTATTATAATATGCAATTTAGATAATTTTAAAGAATAAATATTTTTGTGTAACTTCGTACGTTGGGTTATTAAAACGATTTCACATCTACAACAGTTTCGTATAATTACTGGCAAATTTTTATTTGTTAGTTTTTGTGTTCCATTTAAAAAGTAATTTTAATTTGAGAAAGTGAAAATATAATAACTAACGTTTATTTAATTTATTTTCGATTTACATATCCGTATGCTTCTGAAATACTTATGTTTTGCTTGAGTGCACTCAGCTCCACACTTATCCTAATGATTCATAGATGCATGATGTGAATGTATGAGAATAATATATAGTTTAATAATAAATGTACATAAATAAATTCCCGCATGACTGTTTAAATGCAAATTACAAAAAAATATAATTCTGAAGGTGGTAGAACCAGTGTAGTTCACAGCTACGCCTATTTAGCGTGAAGATGTTCTTGCGTTTCGTTGGAAGAGTGTGGTTGCCGGCTCACTTATATACGAGGCGAACATCTAGATAGAACCCCCTGATCTATATGAAGGGCGACAGTAATCATTTATCATCAGATGAACTGCATGCTCGTCTGCTACTTCAATCAGATAAAAAAATTAAACGACCCCTTTAGAGGCTAACAATAATGGCTCAACAATTTTATTTAAAATGTAGTGCTATATAGACAATCATCATAATTTAGTATTATGCATAGTAGACAAAAAAACTATAAATGTTTACTTATTTACTTTACACCATAACCGGAAGCGTTTCCTCTTGGTTAAATCTAACACTTTAATGTATAATAGTTTTGCAATGGAATAATATTTATACTCGTTTATGAGATCATTGAATTGTAGACGCGTGTAATTATTCTGTGAGTCACGGCCTGCACATCTTGGAACTCCCACGCAGGTTTATGATGCGTACGCCTCGAGCATTGGCCGTTCTCATAACTTGCACCTTTGGATTATAAGAATGATCGAACATAGGCAGATTCGACAATTTGCGGCTTTATTTTGCGTTTCCTTTTTAATTTCGTTTTTCTAGTATTGTAAAGATGAACTTTTTTTTTATTGTAGTAGCAAACCAACATGCAGTCCCCCTGATGTCAAGTGGTTACTGCGGCGCATAGACCTCTCTAAGCAACTTTATACTGAATGAGGATTCTATCTGAAGTTAATCACAGATGCGTTGATATTCCCAAGGACGAAGATAATCGCCTCATATAAGCACACGCTTCCACCGAACTGCAAAATTGCTTTACACTTCACGAAATAGGTGTAGGTGTAGTTTCTCTCCGATCGAACTACACTGTTCCTAAGACGTGGTGATTTATTGCATATCACATTTTATGAATTGGAAAATTATTTCCCGGTTCTTTAACAGTTATCATATCTGCATGAGCTCTTTGAACCGGGGCGAATCCTACAAGTATGCCAGATATGGATCAAGTTTCATCGTGTGATCATGTTGATATTGATGCAGTTTCGCCGTGACCACGGTCCATGTAACTGGGTCGAAATATCGGCAAAAAGAAATTCAAAAACCGCATATCGTGAGTACCCGTAACATATTAAAATGGATCATTGTTTATCCATAAACCCCATGGAGTCCATATATAATTTAATTATATGGCAATGAAAATTTGTTAATAATGGGAATCAATAAACATGTCAATCGAAAACGTGCATTTATGACATTTTAACTAGACGTAAAGCTTCGAATCATAATCGGCGCCTTGTCCATTGCTTAGTCCAGTAAGCCATGACTATCATGGTGTTTTATTTCGTGATGTGTGTATTGATTTTTGTTATTTCCAAATGTAATAGCGTTGACATTGATTATTATGATGATCAAGATAATACAGATGTACCCACTGATGATACAATAAGTCCAGATGCGAGACGAATAGCTCATAATGATAAATTTGAAAACTCTAGTGTTAGCGAAGAAAATGCTATGAATATTAGAATCACTGGCAAATTCACTGATGATGAAGAATACGAACATCAGACACAAAGAAAAGATTTAAATACATCATTAACTAATAATTGTTCGAACTTAATAAGTTCGTCTGTTAAAGAAAATGTAACGGAAATAATAAATTCTGATGTAATATCGTTAGATTTGTTCAAAGAATATGAATACATTTACGATGATGATACTAAGCCATATATGTTACGACAACATACACAAAAGGTTAACCGGCTAAAAGAAACCAATCACTTAGAAAATGAGAGAAAACTCCCCTTAACAGATTTTTACAATTTAGAGCCTGCAGTAAGATACTTAAATTTGAGCTATAATTATACTGAAAACGACAATTTATGGTACGTACAAGAGAATCTACCTTGTTGGGAATTGCCACTATTATATGGGGAACTCAGTAAAATGAAGAAATATTCTGAGGTATTCACAATGCGTGGTGGAGAACTAAAAAACGTTATATTAAATGACAGTAAGTCTAATTGGTCACCGTTTTCAACTAAACGTACAACTCCACCATTAGATTATTATACGAGTAAATGGTGTACAGTAGAACCATGTTATGGAGACCACACCCTTTGTCTCTTCTCAGACAAAACCACATCAAGCCTGTGTGATAAAAAATATAAAGTTTATGTACCTTCCATTTTAGAACAGACTGCTCTAGTTAGTACAATAAATTCTATGCGAAATAAGATCGCAAATGGTGAGTCCGAGAGATATTCGTATCTTCCTCCTGCGGCAAATATGCAACAAATCATATACGATTACGATCTTGAAGAATTTGCAAAAGTATGGCTGCATCAATGCCTCCCTGGCTCTGCTCCATGTTCTGCGCTCGATGACACGTTTGTGACTCAATTAGAATGTATCAAGTATGCAAAATATTGTTGTTTAAATATTCATGGAGCAAATCTTACAAATTGGTAAGTTCACTGAAGAATCATTTTGGTACATATGATAGATTCTATCAGATAGAAGATTTATATTAATGCAAGTTACAAAATTTTCAGTACTCCAAAACCAGAATGCTTCGTATTACCAGTCATTGGCTGTCTTCACGTTTGGTTCTGGAGCGCTGGTGGTAACCTTACTACTACAGACGTGTTATGCGGTCATACATCTGTATCAACTTACAACACGGTACAAATATTATGGGCATCTACAAATAAAATTGGTTGTGCGTACGGTCAAAACGCTGTTGGCGATGTAAGAGTTATATGTAATTTTTCTCCGGGTGCTCCATTTATTATCGATACGAAATACTACTGTGGAATAGTGAGATATAGACACCAACCCTACGTAGTAAATATGGACAGTGTCGACGATGAAAAACTGTTAATGTCTTTGGGAATAAATTTAAAATCTATAAGTAAAAGAAGCGAACCGAATACAATATCTATGGGAGAATCGAAGATGAAAGAATTTGGTGAACACTCAGATAGTTATTGGGGAGTAAATATTTTAAGTAAAATTTACAAAGAAGGCTGGGTAAGAAAGCAATTGAAAGATTATAGTAGTGGTACAAAGAATTTTATTGCTCGCTTAGTTGTTAAATATGAATTTATTGAACAAAGCGGGGCCAAGTGTGATTCACTCAACCCAATATACGTAGTAGGAGCACCCGGTTCCCAATGCGTGGAAAGGGGGAGAAGATACCGAGGGCTGTGTTATGATTTCCGTGACCCGACTCCCGGATATAGATTCGTTGCGGTTTTGGCTCCCATCGCTTTATTTTCCCTTATATTGTACGACCTATTCAGCGGTGTTGTACGACAAACGAATTACTAACAATTTCTATATCATTACCAAATGTGTTTGTTTAATTATTATAATAATATATCATTTAGGGTTAATTTATTATGATTGGCTATTCTATGTGACTTCTAAACTTACGCCGGAATAACTGATTATGAGGAATTTTTATATAACTTATAATAAAAAATGCGTTATCGTAAAACGAGGAATTACATTATAGTTAACTGTACAATGACGCACATTTCCACATTATGGCATTATTATTCAGATGCCGGATTTCGTTCAACTAAAAATAACATTGGCGTATAAAAACATGACTCACGAGTAAGGCATGACTTACATGATGCTATTTTGCTTGTATGTACAAAAGAAATGATTGAATACCATTTAAGCACAATAATTGACGTTCTGATTTTTTTTTATAAATCTATCATTTGTTTACAATAAAATGTAATCGAGGACAATAAGGTCTTCGATAAAATTTTGACGATATATATTTTTTTCAAATTTTGACTTACATGATTTTGGATACATACATACTTAGGATTTTGGATTAGATCCTTGGTCAGTCATTTGTTTGGGTCAAGTTTTTCCATGGCACCTGACAATTCTATTATTGATATGGTATAGATTTTAATATCTCTTTTTTTGCTTAAACAACAGCAATAATCAACACACCCTAATTCAATGCACCCAATGTTGCAAATGAAGAGAGTGTATAAATGATCTCAAGAATTGTATTAGAATTATTAGTGGGTGCTGTTTACAACCAAGATAATTTTAAATGTAAAACTTGGTCAGTAGAACAAACTGAAATATGTTATTCAGACACTGTTAGTCAATTTTGGCTGTAATATGTATATTATTAATATATCCAATAGGCAAGAAACTTGCATCGTATAAATTGGCCTTATAACTCGTTCAGCATACATTTAGCAATTATTTGAAATTTTGGATTTTCCCACTATAAGGTATTATATTATTTGAATTTAAATTGGTATTGAAACTCTATTATTATACCCGGTTACTTGACTACGTTAAATTTTAATAAAATTATAATACTTGCTTTCATCTTCGGTCTCAGGGATTTAAAGAGATAAGAAAATAAGTATTAATCCCTTTTATGAGAAAAATCAATTAGTCATTAAACGTAATGTTACATTTAATAATTAATATTTAATATAAAAATATATAATCCCAAAAAATCTCGTACCACCCTATTCAGTCCTTTTTTCCATGGGGAAACCCTTCATGGGCTCAGAGCCGCGGGGAAAGCAGAAGATATCCCGGACTTCTACCGATTAAAACCCCACGGTGTTCCTCTGTACGCCTTTTGCCAGGACTGCGATTGTTATTTAAGACTTTATTTCTCTTAAGAATTAAGGACTGTGTGTAAACTTGTAGCGTTCATCCGTGGGCCCTATATAGGACCTACTCTGTTTTCTGTCACTACATGATATCACGTCACGTCATATCACCACAGCCGTGGTGATATGACCCGTTTCAATGTACCGAACCACGTTTCAATTTTATAATAGGACAGAAATAAACAAACAATGGACATATTTTAAAGTGATATAAAACTACATTGAGTCAGATTAATATATTGTAAGATGTGGTCGCCTATAATTGAGACGGCATATAACTAGAACTTGATTTGAATGTTATAAAAATGTAATGTGTACGTTCCGTTGGCAATCCTAATAATAAATAAATAAATAAAATACATTAAAGTTCTTAATATGATCACTCAATACTAAACAACGTTACTAAAATTTCCCAGTATTAGTAAAATTTTACGTAATTTTCTACGCGTTTAGGCCTTACCGTGATATTTAATTGGCTGTTTAGCTTCCCTGTTGCTATTTACTACTGTACACGTCACGCAAATTCTTATATTTCGAAGTGACATCGTTAAAGTTTTTACTCTACGTAATATTTTTAAAATTTGTTTATTTTGTTCAATTTTACGTAACATTCTACGCGTTTAGGCCTTATCGTGATAGTTAATTGACTGTTAAGCTTTCCTGTAGCTATGTTAATATTAAACTAATAGTAAAATTTGCGTGACGTGTACAGTAATTATACTGTACACGTCTCGCACATTCTTATATTATGAAGTCATATCTTTAAAGTTTTTATTTTACGCAATGTTTTCAAAACTTTCATTTCGGTCACTTGATTTTTATTTTATTTATGCCATTTAAAACGAGACGTATTTTTTCTATTACTGTATTGCTCAATTGAAACATAAAATTTTGTTTGAAACTAATTTAACTGAACTAATTTGAAAAAGACCTAAGTATAGTTGCTTACAAGAAATTCAAAGTAAATAAATGTAATGTTAAAACTATTGGGTGTGGTACATAACAATGGAACTTTGCCAATAACACGCCTTGATGTTGTTGACATTTTGGACCCCAAATTCGAATACTGTTTTAGACATGTTACTCATTCAATGACGAATGACGAGTAATTGGTTGGATATTTTCAATCCACTGAATATAATACTCGAATTATATTGAATATCATGTGATGTCATGTTAGTACAAGGTGTTTATATGAACAATTGTTTTGGAACCTTGAATTCAGCAATTTTAGTAATTACATATTTAATATCAACGATGAGCATTATTATTAATGTCGCAAAGTAATATTAAATATTTTTATAGACTTTGTATTTTCAATTTATGTTTGATTTTATAAGTAAATTGTGCCGCGGTCCTTTATAGAACAAGATAGATAAATTCTACGTTATGTATATTCATGCATAGAAGTACAATCATTTATATGAAACCGACAATTATTATTGATAAACGCTTTGTCAATGATATAATTTATTGTATTATGTTACTTGGCGTAAAATGGTAGAATTTAATATTTCTTTATGTATTAAAGAACTGAACCCTCTTTAAAAAACCTGTCCCGAATGGCTTGTACATGCAGCATATTTAATCGCGATAGTATTATTTCTCAAGATTTTTGAACTAATCAAACCACGCGGCAACTTGTTGCCAAGTTCTCTGGCAATACAGCATCGCAAGTGTTATTTACAGGCACCATTGGGAGCCACTTTTGACCCCTTAATTTTACAATTACCACAACTTCCAGAACGAACATAAGCCTAAGTAAAATAACAAATATTGCGGCATCATTTCATAACGCGACAAATTTACATGACATTGCAGATTTTCAGAGCGTGAAATTCAGAATCGAATTCATTAACAATTCGATGCTACGCAATGTGATTGTAGGCGAGTGTCGACGCAATCAGTCGACGACATCTACATCTCGACGCAGGAAAGCAATCCTGTCGTATCTCAACAAATGAAGTTGCATTTGTCGAGATACGACAAGATGCGATACATGCGATCCAAAAAACTAATTGAACTATTTAAAAAATATTCTATAGCTCTTAAATAAGATGGTCTACTGATATCTTATGCTGTAGAATATTTAATATTTAACTAAAAATTTTATATTTAATCTATAAAATCATTACAAGATTACTGTAAATGACTATCCGACTGCGTCAAAAAGCGGGTAATGTTTACGGACGTAAGTGTGTATGCCCAATTCTTTGGTACGCGCTACAGCCCAAATAACTTGACGGATTGTTCAGAGTGGCATACGTTATAAATAAAAAATGGCGCCTGAAAGTAGGGAAAAAACGTTAAATTAAATATATTAGTACGCAAACAAATAGCCCGATTGAAAATTTTGATTATGTTTTCCTAATAATGTATAACACGTTATTAGGAAAACATAAGACTTGACTGCTACACTCATATTTATGAGGCGTCACAAATAATTCTATTCTGAAACAGCATTGTGTTCCACATTCAAGTGGAACTAATATTATTTTAATAATAAAATCCGTACGTTACTTCAGGTAGGAAAATTGGCCTGACAATTAAACTGCCATTAATCAGAATTTCTTTGACTAAGCCGCGGTCGTACTTTATTACTTGTTGAAGCTTACATGAAACATTTCTAACTGTTGCTATGTTTTTCTAATTTGCCGCAAGCGCTTTGTGAGTCGGATTATAATTATAAGGTAAATTAAAAGAAATGGAAAACGGCGATTATACTTATTGATACAGCTAGATTTATTTTAGGCATGTAAGAAATATCTTTTAGACGCGATTTTGTATTTATTAAATTATTAACGTACTTACTTATTCTAATCAATTTACCTTATAAATTCATTTTAATTTTTATAACTATTGATTTTAATTATTTTGGGCTAATTTATGTAAAAAAAATCCCGGAGAGTCGATGTTGTATTCATATTAATAATTAACGTACTTATCCACGTCATAAATTCAACTTGAGTCGTCGTGCATATGCGGGATGTCTGTTTGAATTACCTTGCGTTGGTCATTGTTAACCGAAACGCACGAAGTAAATCATATCGCACATTAGAGTTCCTTCACTTTGCCAACCCTGTTCCCCGTGCGATACCACATGACGCGGGGAACAGGTGTATCGCCCGGCATTTATGCGACTCACGCCGCGCGGACGAGTCGCTCGGGAACGAGCGATATAATCACGACGCGTAAGCTCGGAATAAACCCCCGGTTTGAAAATAGCGCGCGACATTTTTTAACAGATTAAAAATGAATTTTGCTTTCATTTTTATTTTTTTATGGTGTTAGTGTAATGAAGTGTATAAAACCGTCTTTAATGAAAATGTACCGTATACGTTTTTGAAAGTTCGCGCGGTTTCTCTACAGTTACTAATTGGTAAGATAAATTTAATTCTTTGCGTGAAAAATATATTTATTAAGTAAAAAATGGATTTTTTTGTTATAATTATGACAGATTTTAAAATTTTGTTCATCCAACTGTTATTATAGGTATGTAAAGTACTATTTGGTTAGAAAATTGTAGTATTCGATTGTTTTTGTTGTAAGTTCTTATATTTTAAAACGATTGTATAAAAAGGGACGAAATTACACGAAGTGTTGATATTACGACAAAATGAAGCAATAATTAATTGGTGGTGTGCGAAACTCCTATCACTAATCATAAACATAAGTCAAATTTACATGCGCGAATACAAATTGTCGTAAACAATAGCACAAAACAATAAGAGAAATGCTTTGAATGTATTTTAACCATGTTATGACAATTGAATTTTCTTTTCCATGCTTATTATGAATATTAATGAGGCGATTGTTTTAAACTATGCCGTAGGAAAGTGGATGCAACCTTTATAACGACTTGAGCACGTATTTTCCTATTGTCATCCAATAGTTGCATCGTGCTAATCATCGATTCTCGTAAGACATCTAAATTATGATTATGATCGACTAGCTCATCCCGCGATTTCATCCGCGTTTAGAAATTAATATTACATACAAATGTAATCGTAATTTAAATTGAACAATTATAAGGAAATAATTTTATTCAAACTCCTATACCGTCCACTAGCAACGGACATTATAAATAACTATACGAACCTAGCATTAATTACTTAAATTTAACATCTTTAGTTAAATTTTAATATCCTGAAACGAGTTTAACTTTTTTATAAGGCACAGATGAAATTTAACCGGAAATGAAGTGAAAAAACTACATCAGTAGTAGGTAAGAAACTAATTTTTAAAATTATACGGTTAAGGTAACTAAGACATTAATGTTTATGAAATTATAACTTTATCTATATTTCAAAAAAACCATCACTACACCGCATAATGTGAGTGGCAGTCAAAAGGCATAGCTTTATTGCTAAAGATAAAAGTATTAACGAAGTTATTTGGAAAAAATATTACGAATAAGATAAACTCCGGCCTTTGAAAACAAAAACAAGAACAAAAGAAGAAAAATGAAATATATCACTAAATAAATAAAATTCAGCGTTGAAAATTCCATACAAATCTGCCGCCAGAAACAACATTCTTACAAAATAATTCCATTACCTTTCAAGATGGTTGTTCATTAACTCCCATAAATCTTAATTAATTCAGGCTCCAAGAGGAATCGTCCCATTCACTCGCTGCATTGAAGGTATGCTTCCGATAATATTGTTCCGGTGGTTTCCCACACGCGGCAAAAAGAACAGCTCTCGATAATAACCACAGATAATTGACGTTCTATGCAATATGGTTCACTAGTTTTAACACCCGGATTCGCGTGTAACCTTCAGTATATCAATACCAATAAAATTGTATTGCATAAGTATATACAATAAAAATCAAAGTTCTGCGTGGCTGAACACTGCATATATTTACAAAAAATAAAATTTGAAGAACGTAGAACAAGTAATAATGATTTTTTAATAACAATTTTAATTCTTGTCTATGTGTTTAACATCGCGTAAAACTATTACTACCATAATTAATTTGAAAGAATGAAAATATATTTGTATAGAATATATGTTGATGTAAGATTTACCTACTATTCTTATCAATTAAATCCATTAACTTAATCAAAAGTTATTGCAATTTGAATTTATTACATTTTTTAAACGCGAGTGTAACATAACTCTTTTCTTAGTTTATATTACGAGTAATTACTTGTATATTTCAATACAATAAAAAACAAAAAAACTTATTTACCTGTCTGACTGTATAATTTAATCTAATCTGACACAGCAGTAAAATATGAATTAAAAAGCCTTATACTTAAGAGAACAAACCAACAGAAAGAAATATTTTGCGTTGTATGAACAAGAATGTATACATTTGTATTGAGAATATAAAAAGATAATAGATGATTGTACTCTATTATGCCACGGCAAGTTTTAAACTGATACGGTCGACTAGCTTCATTGATCCTAGGAAAATTGTCGGAAATTATAACTTAGTCAATTATTAGACATAATAATTAATTGAAGGCGTTATTAAAAGGTAAACTTCTTTCATGGAAGTGATGCTCGGCGCTCGGATTCAAGCTTCAGATCTCAGGAAATATCTGACAAAGATGAGTATCGCACCTCTTTCAAAGTTATGTGAATTGGAAGTTCATTGTTAATGGCTTTAGCGAAGCAAACATTGGCAACCTGCATACCAGAGTGTCTTAAAAAGTTCCCAAGAAGGTGTGTGTGAAGTCTGCCAGCTCGCACTTGGTCAGCGTGGTTGTCTAAATCTCTCTAACTTTGAGAAGATATCTGTACGTAGCAATAATATGTTGACGATGAAATGTCTTTAGGCTTTGTAGCAGTGTTTTTCAACCTGTGGGTCGCGACCCCGAGGGGGTCGCCAACTGAAAGAAAAAGGTAAGGTTCCTACACGTGAAACGTTAATAATCAAATCATTTTCTTATTGGAATTTCTTTTTTCAGTATTAATGCCCACCATTGCATAAAATGTCAGTTCACACTAGTATGAAGTGGCGAATAGCACTAATAAATTTAGAGGTTCCCTTGCCAGCTCTAGATATTCCTTTTTTCTTTTAGTTAGTCTTTTAATTAAATTTTATTGCTTTTCTGTCATTCTATTACACAAGAGGGTCGCCAGAATTTTTCATCTTGTAAAGGGGGCGCGAAATCAAAAATATTGAAAAAAACTGACGCCATGGTGCTTAAACGCATTTTTTCTACACTCATAATCTCGCATTAGAATTTTCTCCTGAGTTCTGGGTGAGATTGATGACAAAGACGAGTTTACAACCACCCAAACCCAAACAGAAATCTAAATGTAAAATCCAGATATGGCCGGGCATCGATCCCGAAACGGACTGCATGTTAAACCCGCGTGGTGATCGTTCCGTCACGCGGGTCATTAAATAGTATACTCGCATACCGCCACATTGTACTAAAACAAGATCAAAGGTTATTTCCGGCTCAGGCCAGTCGCAGAGTATTACTTATGAATGTTAAGCACATCTTTTGTTGTTAGAACGAATAATAATTACATAATTAACATATAAGTATGAAAACTATATGAAACGATATATCTTTATTTTGTGTAGGCCAACATAGACACATACAAATTGTCAATTGCAATATTTTTACTTACACTGCCAATCAACCAGGACCTCAACAGAAAAGATCCGGCAAGAAACTCAGCGTGTTACAAGAAAGTAATCGGATTAACGTCGTCTTTATTGCATGTTAAATTGAGCATGTTAAAATAATTATTCACTATTAGATAATAGTAAACAATTGTTTAAACATGCGAACGTTGAAAAGTAATATATCATATTATTACATCAATTACAAGTATCACATAAATGTCATGCTTGTGTTTGAGACACCATAAAATAATACCATAAATATACTTACACGCATGCATTTAGACAAGCTATTAAATGCGGCACGCGTGACAATGTTTTACTTAATGTAGGTAGGTATATATTACGAGTATGTCAACTTGAAGGTTGAAAAGTTTCGTTCCACTAAATTGTTTTATTTTATTTTATTACCTAATATGAACTAGCAAACGAGCAAGCAGCCCACCTGATGGTAAGTGGTTACTGCCGCCCATGGACATTTGTAAGCAA
>DWNE01000212.1:0-34585 GCA_018249875.1 Cecropterus toxeus
ATACATACATACATACATACATACATACATACATACATACATACAACCGAAGCTAATAAAAGCGAGTTAAAAAATAAACAAAAATTCAAAATGCATCAGTTAGTGATATTCGTTAGTGATAAGCGTTTTATTATATATAATTCGATTGGCGAATAGCGTTTACTTATGATACAAAAAGAAATAACATTTTATTAAGTGTGGGAGAGTGATACGTACGCTTCCAAGTTATCTACAAGACGAATCGATTTCTGGCTAATCGGTGTCAGTGATTAAAATTTATTTTCGGAAAGTAAAAAAGATACAACACATACAAATTGTTATTACTTGAGTTTTTAGGTTAAGCAAAGCAATTAAGGCGTTATCGAAGACGGGGAAAGTATCGCATATTTTATTTTAGTATCTCACACATAAAGTTATATAGTAATAGAGTGATAAAATGTTCAAGGAACATATCAAGCCCCACCTTATAAAGATATGTATAAAAGTAAGGTTTACACGAGCGTAGTTAATATTCAAACCGATTCTAAAAATATTTTGTGTACAACTTTATTTTTCGGGGTTTACTTTATAAAGGGTAAAAACGGACCAAATTCTAATACGTATGTTAACCATATATCTACAAGCTTTATGTATTTAGCTTTGTGTAAGTGTATTTAATTTAAATTAATTTTCCCGAAACACATCATTATTTTAGCCTTTATTTGTAGGAAACTACAATATAATCAAAAAGATGTAATTAACAGCTTCTTTTTATGAAATTGTGTAATGGTTATAATTTTTAAATTAGTAGCTATGCTAAAAATATATAAGTACATGACATTATCATATACCTATATTGATCTTGTTTCGAAATATTTCATTATGCATTCACACTATGGGCGTATCCTTCTACCAGCACAGTACCATAAGTCAAGGCAATAGTATTTTTACAAGCAATTCTCCTATTGTTCTTTCAGTATTCCGTCATATTAAATGATTTCATTGTATAGAAATAAATGCATCAACTTCAGTGCAATCCGCCTCTGCCCGCGGCACGTAGCTGTCTCTTTTATAATTCTTTATTTTTCTGAAGCGAATAGAAATTCAAGTCAATACGCGCCATTATTGTTATTGTTTTCTATTTTTCAATCGCACGCTCATTTTAGATGTTTCATTGCAAATAAATCAAAATATGTCAGGCCTCACTACAATGTTAGAGAAAAGTTAAGATGAAATAAGTTGTAACCGGCGTTTACAATGTTAATAATAATGAGGTATGGAAGTCGGAGTCGGTAAGATGCACGTAGCAATTTCTTTGTGAGGAAACGCATTGAACCGGTCGCGCTAAGCCACCGAACAGGTGTCAATGGGACTGCGACCCTACATGGATGAGACAGGACGCAAACCAGTATTAGGTGAAATTTACGGGCTTGCTTACGCCTACAGCTTTGATAAAGTATCATTTAATGGCGAATATCAATGATGTCACACAAAGAATAGAAGCGTAGTACAGATGATAAATGAAATCCCATGTGCTCACGGAAACATGTCCATTCACAAATGATTTCAGGCGAGAAATAACTTATTGATACTGATATTATGTACGCATTTGAGGGCATCAATTTTTTTCCTATATTATGCTTACTATATAATCTCTTTATACTTCACGTTATAAAATGTTGTCCAAAATATTTGATATCGGCCTTTACCGTATTAATATAAGTGGTGTAGAGTATTACATGAATATTAAAATTAAATGGATAAATTAACATGTATTCAGTTCAACGTTTTTAAAATTCCTAGTAAAGAAACTTGAAGCATTAGGTACTGGAATAAATAAAATTTGAATATTTGGTACAAACCGTTACTACGATAGAGATGTGTTAAGGCGAATATTAAATAAAATGTTGCAAATTGTATTAGAAATCGAGGCTATATTTGGCGAATGAGTATAACCTAACGGCATTTGGCATACTATCACAATTCTATTATCGAAAATTACCTACTCTTACTATTCAAAATTTATATACACGTAGGAAAACAGCTCTTATGTAAAATATTATGGTAAATAGAGGTAGCATCATAGGGTTATGATAATAAATGAAGATTAGATCTTAATGGATGTTCCTAGAAAGTAATCAAAGGAAAGGAAAAATATATGTAATTGTGCAGCACCACAAAAGGTGTAGTGGACAGAAATAGAAACAAATTGCGATGTCGTAGCCGATAATACACCGGCGACCGCAACCGTCTTTATCTCCATGCATTTCTCCAGCCATTCTTACGAATCCTTTGCCATAATGACATACTTTTTTCTAAAATAATTCAATTTTAAATATTGTTTGTTGATTGGATATATAAACGCCTCGGTTAGAGTAAGTCTCGGTCACTATGTATGCACAATGAGATTAATACGGTAAAAAAACGAGTTTATACCATTTCAAAATTATAAAGATGTCAAGTATAAAACTTGAAGCAAACTAAAAGAAGAAAAAAAAAACACAAAATAATAACATAGTTATTATTTCCTACTGTTTCGTTAACTTACTGAAAGTCGAACGTCCGACAATAATTTAAACATGAATAAGCTTTTCTATCGTTAACAATACGTCAATGTCATTGGAAACATGTTTCATTCTTTAGCGTTTGGCCTGTTATTATTGAACACACTTTAAACATTATTTCTGTGCTTCATATATCTTTGTTCACTCCATAATAAAGCGTAGGTGTTGATATTATTAAAAAGAAAGCGAAGAAACTAGCGGATATGGTGATTGCACCGAAAACCTAGTTCCGATATAGCCTCCGAGGGCAAGCTGCCGTGAACAATACCGCGGAATTATAGGATTTATCTGCTAGACCCTCATTGAGTTAGCATGATTAATCGCGGAGAAAACTATCCGGACTTACGCGTTAGTAATTTGAGATCTCACGTTTTACACTGTACCGATCATTAGTTGAGTCATTCCAACCACGATTTTTCACACAAAAATCAGTTAGAACAGAGGTAAGATGTCTTCAAATTACACGTATCGTGATTCTTATCTGCGAGAGCATTACGTTATAGGTCAAATTGCAGGTTCGTGCTTTTGTTTATAGTAGATATGGCATTTACCTGACATTATACAGGTAAAAATGTTCTTAACAACATAATACCTTAGTTGTGTTTGGAAGTTGTCGATTTGTGATGGTCATTGAAGGGTTCCTGATAAAGGCAGTAAATAGTTCATTTTTACATCTAATACGAACAAATACGTAAATAATGAGTAACCTCTTTCATAAATAGACCGCTATTTATACTTCAATTAGGACGGATAAAAAATAAACTGTCCATTGGCAACATCCTCTCATTCAAATTGCTTTTCTATTGTATTCTAACCGCAGCTTAAAACAAATGTAAGAAGTGATGAAGCTCAGCAATTTCCACCTGTCCAATGGAATGTGATGCCCACAGCTAAACCATGGAAAGTGGTTTAATTTTTCAAATCGTTCTATACAGTGGATCTTGGTTCTTTGCCTGCAGGGATAGAAAGAGAGAGCTGTGCAACTAGTCTACCTGTTTTATATGACTAGACAATTCGTTTGACATGTTTAGTACTTACAAAACGTGCATTTATTTTCAAGTTGAGTATTCATCTTATTGATTAGACAAAGCAATTTCAAGTATTGTACGATAATGATAGATTACTATTTCACGTAAAAATAATTCTACAAAATAATTTATGAGAGAAACAACGTAAAAATGAAAAGTAAACATTTGTATAAAGAAACAGCTGAAGTACCTACCCGTGCTACGCTACGGAACATAACTAATACCATCGTTAAAAACATAACACAAAAAACCCGGCTGCTTAAAACGTAATTTTTGTTCTTGATTCCCTCCCCCCCTTTTTCCTCTATTTCCGCCATTTCTTTTTAATTATACAGCCTATGTCGCTATGTAAACGGAGTTGATTCTAATGATATGTCATACGTCACAATCGGTCAAGCCGTTTGGGCTGTATCGCGTCTCAAAAAAATGGACATACATACGATCGAAAAACATGACCCTCCTTCTGACGCAGTCGGGTAAAAATAGTCGGCATTTTTAAATAGTGCAAAATATCGAAATCAAAAGTAGTCTATATGTTGAATAGGTAAATAAGCTACATCCCTGCAAAATTTCCTTTAAATCGAACTAGTGGTTCTTGTGTGATTGAGTAACTAAAATACTCACACCATCCTTTTTTATATATTAGTATATAATAGAAACAAATATATTCAAATAATAGAGCATGAAATATACCACAGTGGAACAATTACCACTTACTAAACGTAATACATAATAATATGACCATCTTAATAGGGATCTTACTAAGATTTAACTTACATTGTAGAGCTACATTTTCATTACCACCGGCTTAATTAAACTTCGCAATAGCGATACATAAAACAACATCGACAAAAGTAGTAAGTTTAACAACACGCTTCCATTGAGATAGTAAGGTAAGCAGTACGAACGATCTAAACGGGAGAAATCGTTTCAATGAATCTCTCATTAATGTAAATCGCCCAGCGCCAGACAGACTGAGCTCGTGATCAACCTACTGACCTCACGTGGGACATCTTGAAAACGGCACTGGTATTTAACCAATATGGTAGGTTTCGCAGATTAATACTTAGTTCAGAATATGCCTTGCCGATAATCATCGGATAATGGAAGTATCATTTAAGACTTTAGAAAAGCCTGGGTCAATTACAAATAACCTCACATATTTCGAGTACTAATTAGGAATAAATTATCACGCAGTGCAAAGGTGAAGGAAATAAAGTTACCTTTTGTCAAAATAAAGGCTTTCGCATCTCATAATTTGACAATGTCATTTAACGTTTACAATCTGGTTGATGAGTATTATCAGGCTCTTCCTAATTCGGTCGAGTATTACCAGGCGTTTCTTAATTTTGAATAATTATGTGAAGTTCATATAGTCGAGTTTCAAAAGTGATAGAAAATACGGGAATCCCATTGTTAGATACAAGTTCTTTGGAAAGCAAGACGAATGTGATTGTACAGCGAATTTGTTTCCTAGATAATATTTGGTTTAAGGGGACATTGTTGTTCAAATATAGGCATTGAGGGACAGTGACGCTTGAACGTCGACAGCCGCCTTGTAAGGGCGGAGCGCCACTATCCCGTCACGTCGGCACATAAGGAAGCTGCCGCGCCCCATTAGAGGCAGAACAACAAATTACAATTTCATTCAATGTAAATACAAAGAGCATACACGTAACTCGCTGTCGATGCTAATGTTTGGATTTAGACACGCCTAATACTTTACTAAACGGATTAAGCCGTTCAGCCTCCCCGTTGTGTTCTGATGAATAGCGTCGGCTCATTCTGCGCGGCAAACTTCCAGTTATATCTTTAGCAGCTTATTAAATTATTATGGTTTAATTAATATACTACTTATTACCGGTAGACGCCAGTCATGGCGTCATGTTTAACACGGCCCGAAGAAATTAATTTCCGATTATTCGTTATACAGTTACTGATATAAAGATTTTCATGTATCCTTAAGTATCCATAAAATTTCTGTTTTAGTCTACACGCAAGCATAATAAAAGTTAATACAACGCAAATATTAAAGATAATATTAATTTATTATCCTAGCTGTATACGGACAACCATGATATTAAAAATAAGAAGCGTTCATCCGATTACGATTTGTAGTACAGCGTCCCGATGCGGTGGTTCTGAGCAAATATCGATTTATGATAGTAGCGATTTACAATAAGGCGTATCAGGATCTACACGTACAAGAAATCAAAGACGATATCCATAGTGTGCCAACGAGTACTGGTATGGTGAAACGTAAATAGCAGGTTGGAGGCATCCGGCTCATTGAAAGCGCTGACCCCATCTGATCGGTGCTCGGGGCGAGTTGAACGTGCCCGCACATTCGCACTACCACTGATACCCGTGAAAACACAATAGCAGTAAAAAACCTTATATGGGCTTTTTCACGAGTATTAGATAACTTAGAATGGTGCGTTAAATCACATCAATCCTTTGAAATACAAATAAATACCCTCGTATTCCATTCGCAAACATTATAGACGTTCCGCGCGGGTCAAAACGTACTGTTTTTGGAATGTCGGAGAGATTATCGGTACGAAATCTGCACTTTATCGCATCCGCTCCTTATTGTGAATGTATTGTTGCAAATATCACGGTACAGGTGGCGTCCCACTTAGCGATGAAACGTTTCTGGTACACGACCTTTCTATACCGACCATTATGTTATTGTGGACCTCTCGGTGACAAATTGTTCGATGCGATAAGCATGTCGTACAGTCAAATGGAGTACAATGCATATTATATTGTAAATAACTTATTCGACGCGCGAGTATGGGCGAAAATGTATGTTATTAATGTGTGACCAATTTTGCGGTTCCATTACGTGTAGGTCAGTGATAGCCTGCAGCGGCCTGGTGCATTGATAAGTACTTGTGGCTAAGCTGCAATGCTTTAACACGTGTTATTTCGTACCATTGGCGGCGACGGCTAATTTTATTTACTTTAATGTTCATTTTCTTACTCTATTTGTACTAAGTTTTATGATATGAGTCTTATCATGAAAATAAGTGTTAGTAATATTATTATAGGTTATATTATATTACATTTTTTGTCAAAAAATATATTGGTTATTCGTAGTTCCATATTAGATTTTCTTGTTTTAAACTTGTTATGAACTTAAACCTAAAAAATGTAGGAACATAAGCACCCAGACACATAACCGGCGTAATTCAGACATGATCTAGTTGGAATATCAAATTCTCTGATGATAGATCGATTCGAGACTTTTTGCAGGCAACTTCACAACGAAAATAACGAAGTGGGAGCTTTTTCACCTCAAGGTTTTATTTCACCTTTTAAAAGTACCGAAAAACATAATTACATTTGCAATTAAAATCAATCAACGAAATTGTCGCAAGAAACGTCCAAAAAGAAATTAAGAAGCGTTCGAAAATTACGTTTAAGAAGTAATTGCAAAAAAGTAGTTTCCAATTTAATTTTTTGGAGCTTCGCGTGGCGGACATCTTATTGGAGGTGGACAATGCGGCGCGCGAAAATCAATTTAAGTGTCGTTAATCGAAAAAAGTTACTTTTGTGTCACGAGACGTTTATAGATGGATAATTTAATTTCACGAAGGACGTGCAGATCAAATTACTCTGAGGCCGTGAGCGACTTGATGATGAATTAGACTTCCTTGAGCGGAATCATCCACCGCTGTGCAGCAATGAGGTCTTAACTTTTTATACAATTTATGATTATCATTTTAGCTCTATATTTACTGCAATGTATGCAGCATTGTTATTATTGAATACCTAAAGTTTACAGGTTTATTATAGTAGAATAACATTTTTTATGGACAATAATTATTTATGAAGATTAAATAGACGCCATATAAAATGCATTATGAATCATTTATATCAATACATTATAGAAGTAACAAATAACTTACTTTATTCCAATAAAAAGTAAACCGTTTACACTTTATCACTACGATCAATGATTATATCAAGCAAGATTTTGCTTTATGATTAAATTTACATCTATTTATTCCGACTGGTACATTATTCAGAAACTAAAAGACACAATGTAAAAACATTGTTACATTACAAAAAGCCGTAATGAATATTTGATAGATGTCGTTCAACGTTAACAATATACAATTTGTTATCGAGCTTCGGTTGAAGTGAAGATACAATTTTACAATAAAATCTGTATAAGTAATACCGTTGGGTACGAAGTGGACGACGCAATGAGACGTGGACCGTTAAGAACATTGTGTATGGAACGTGAGCGTAACGTAATACGGCGGCTGCCGTCCGCGGCTATATTGTTGCCAGTCGCCACAAAAAACTATTTAACAACTAATACGATTTAAAAGCTTTTTCACGAAACCAAATTTGGTGATTGAAGAACACGGTTTAATTATCGTGTTGGAGAACCATATATAGAGATAGTTGAACCCATAAGAATAGCGTAGTAAGAATAGCCTGTCTTCATTAAGTCACAATTAAAATTTATTATAAAACAAACGAGAAGTTTGAGCGAATAAAGCGCATGCGCATCTCATAAAAATAATAAGAATGCGTACCCTACTCAAAAGATGCAGCCAGGATTGTGCAATGAAACGTTAAAAATGTTGTAATACACTTCGCAGTATTTGTAGAGCTTAATCTTGAAAGTTAAAGGGCAATCGCATATCCATTAATATGAGTCGTTTTGAAGTTAACGTCCTCAGATAGACATCGTAATTGTTTCACCTTTTCACACAGCTAAGACTCGTAATTAAGCAGTTAGTCTTTTTAATTGCAAGCACGTAGCTTAATGTCTGAGAAAATGACGCGAAAGAATATCTACAAGTCGGTATTTTTCTTATTTTACTCTAAACAACAATTACGTTGTCGTGTTTTACTTTATTTTTGTAAATGGATGTATTTTTATTGATTTTCATTGTTTCATTGTTACAGATAACGAATGTTGCCACGGTCTTCGAGTCTCTTCACGATGCGGATTCTATTAAGTTTAGTGGTGATGGTGTGCGCTGTACAAGCTGCAAAGAAATTCGAAGGGACATTGAGGTCAGCAGCGGAAGCGCCGCCGCAAGACAATTTGGCCGTGGAATCAGCTCCTGTGGAACCAGCTGTAGTCGATGCTCCTCAAGAATATAAGAATCCAGGCGCTCCACCCCCTCCTAAAACAGCACCAGAAGACGTACCCGAGGAGCCACAACCACCAGCTCCGGTCCCAGAGACTGCTTCAGGCGGTATACCGCCATCAGCTCCAAGCGGAATCTCCGCTCCATCTGCACCCGCGAATTCTCTCGAAGAATGTGATCCCGAAATGATTGGATTTGAGCTTGTCACTGGGTAAATATATTATTTGCACATTTACTCCAAAAATATTACAACGTTCTTTTCTCTTTATTCATCGGAAATAAAAGTTCTCATCTTAAAGTTCTCATCTTAAATCTTTAACTTATGCTCCTGATAAAAGGCTAATCTCATGATTGCAGATTATATTAATACGGTTAGAGTAGCACTTGGAAAGTGATGCCTTGAGCTTTAATCAGTGGTTTAAGTTTTATAGTCCCATTGCATTGTAGGAACAAAGTTATTCTCATTCATTATTTCACGCGTTGTTTCGCAACTAAATTTCCTTAGATGATCACTTATTTAATGTTTTAAAATTATTTAACTTATTTAAAGTTCTTTAAGTTATACTTGTTTTAGCGCGTTATAAAATATACATGAATATTTTAAGATCGTGTCATATTATTTGAAGGTTTAGGTTTTAAGTTTTAACTTATTTTTATTCCGAACGAATAGATAGATTAGATAAATGTGCGTCCTGCAACAATATAGCACAAAGTTAGTATCGAATAAGTTTCGTCTCCAAAAGAATTATTTAATATAACTAGCTTGATGTTTTCGTTCTCCGAGCGTATTTAGAATATTGTACAAGCAGACCCTTGATATCAATTCAAATTAAAAATGTATTGTATATTTTTGTATAGGTACGTGTTCTCGGCACCCTCGCACATACTCGACGACATCCCCGGCACTCTGATGCTGACCGACTGCCTCGAGCAGTGCCAGGCCAACGACACTTGCCGGGCGGTCAATTATGAAACAGGACTATGCGTGCTCTTCAGTTCCGATGCTGACCAATTACCTGGTAAGCTTTTATAACATAATTCTTTATAGCCCATCTTATCAAATAGTAAGAAAAAGGCATTTGATTATACAATCTAAATTAACAATAAAGATTCGATAAATGTACTAACAATAAAATAGTATAAAAATATTTGACATTTTTGTCTAACTACTTAATATGAACCTGTATCGATGAAAATGCGTTAATATAATATAATTCATGATATACATGAAATGCGAAAATAGTTAAAAAAAAAAAACTAAAAATAAACTTAATTTTGTAATTAAGTCTATCAGCTCTCGTATTATTTTAATCATCGTATTATTTGAATCATCGTATTCCATGTAGAATTTCACTCCATAAAACCGATAAATATTCAGTGAGCAATATTCTAACAAGACTACTCGCATAATTCAAATACGTTTTCTAAACTACAATTGAAAACAATGTTAGCAGTAGATTAATAACAAAAAATCTGGAAAGTAAACCTATTTAAACCGGTTTATTACCCCCATACCGTTTAACAGGTGGCAATGCTATGATTATAATAACGCTCTCGTTAGTCCGACATCGAGGCGCGACCGTATAAACAAGCGAGGCGTTCTTATTTTTTTACTGCATCTCATAATTTGAATGCCAATAACGGCATGACTGTGCTAACTCATCGAATCTTTATTGATAAAAAACGTATCTCGAGTGTATAATATTAAACTTACTTAGTAGGCTACGCCTTGACCTCATAATTAGCATTCATACAAAGGCGGGGAATGAACGGAACTTAATAAACACGTGCAATGTAATAGAGCTATAATACTTTCATTGTTATTGATGTTATTGGCTTCACGTGGTATTCAAAGGCAACTAATGTTTTCAAAGCGAACAAAATTGGCTTTTGAAGTTGTGTGTTGGTTGAGTTAATGTGATTACTACTATTCATCGGAGAATAGGTCTTGTCGGACTTGTAAGTGTTAAAATTGTTCGGTATAATAATACAGTTGATTATAATACATTACACCTTTCCTCTAACGTTGTATTGATCAAAGGTTCATGTTCTATTTTTCTACATGAATCTCTAACAGACAGTCTCTCGACAGTCAGTCATGAATAACCTCTCTTCCTTTGGGAAGTCGGTTAAAAAGTGGAAAGATATATCGAATTTTGTTTACATGCTACGAGATTCGATACAATGAGATAGAACCATAATACGTAATCATATTGTATCAATAAACCTGTAAGCCCGTAACCTCATTGAGATTTGCGTAGATAGAGGACTACATCGTTGTAATTAATTAAGATCTAAATGTCTGATATTTCACTACAAAGTTAAGTGGAATCATGCTGAGACTACGATCCATCCAATTTGACTTCTTCTATGGATAGGAATTTATAGAAAGTAGTCTTTCCGGTTGTTAGGAATAATACGATTACATAAGAAGTCATCTCTTATGTTATTCCTTTTTTTAAAGCAAATTCAAATTTGTTTTATTGCAAACACAAGGTAATATACAATAGGTCTTAATTTACACAGAGGTTTTCTTCTGTTCTACCCGTTCGGGTGTGCAAATAAGGTTCTTAATATATTTAAACACATACAAAAGATTTAATTAAACACTTTCTATTACATTTTCTATTTCAAAACGCCATGAATAATAATTAAAAAAAATACATTTTAATTACAAAATGACAATTTAATAAATTTTATTTATTCAATTATTTCAAATATACAACTTAGTCAAAATTGCTTTTAGAATAATCACTTAGGCTGTAAAAGTTCCAATCTACAAGTACTGAATACTGATGGAGAAATTTTTAATACATGTTAGGAATACTTTGTATGACAGAAATTACCATTCAAAGGCTACAGCCCATACGTACTACTTATGACAAGTCCTGCTAAAATATATTTTATATTTATTTCTTTTTCTTGTAGGAGCACTCACCAAGTCGCAGTTCCCCGTATTCACAATCTACGCCCAAAAATCCTGTTTGGGTGTGAGGCCGTGTGAACGTGCGTGGTGCTTCGACCGTGTACGTGGTTACCACCTTAAGGGGAAGGGCAAGAAGACACACACCGTCGGATCGAGACAAATGTGCTTGGACCTCTGTCTCGGCGAAAATGAATTCGTTTGCAGGTAAATTACTCATTAAAAGCTTTAGGTTTAGAGATTCTTTATTTCTAATAAGACATACATTGGTCACTTATAATGAGAAACTTAAAATCAAAAATAAGTTCATTTTTTCCGGTGTGTGTGTGTAGTGTTTGTGTGTATGTGTGTGTGTGTATATGCGTGAACGCGCGCCTGCGTGCCTTTGTTTTATTAATAGTTTTTATTTAAGATGTATTGTGTCAAAGTTTTCTTGAACGTTATAGAAAATTTAATATTAGTTAAGATTTCAGGTAAGTCATTGTCAATCGATTCTTTAATTTTTGTGACTAGGTCTATAACAGTCGCTAAAGTACTTTAATTATTAAACGTTGTTAGAGATGGGCGTTGTATCACGGTAATAGTTATGATACTATTACCGAGGTTGTGTATTGATGTCTATCGCATACTCTGGTTGTATTTGTCGTCAACTTATTATTGTCCCACTGCTGGGCACGGGTCTTCTCTCAGATTAAAAGTTTCAGCGTTTAGTCCACCGCGCTGACTAAGTGCGAATTGGCGACCTCACACACACCGTTGAGATTTTTTTAGAGAACTCTCAGGTGTGTAGGTTTCCACATGATCTATCACTCCTTAAGTAGCATAAAACAGTGATAATTACTTTATAATATTCTGACTTTCTAATACGGGCTATATTTGTATTAACATATTTGCACTCGAGTTCTGATATCGCGTGTTAAACCAATTCTTACGGTAGATGTTTAGTCATAGAAACGAATAAACACGCCAGTAAAATCGTGTTAGTAGTAATACCTACTTAGTATTCTAATACATGGAAGATGATATATTCATGTTATTTTATGCAATACTTATTTCATACAGTAACAAGGAAGTTTATACAGCTAGTCTCAGATTATAGGTAAGATTTATATTACACGTTGCGTTGTATCTGGAACCGATTCAATTCAATACGCAGGGAACCGGTGAAATAACCGCATTAGTTTTGAACATCACGTTTGCAGTATAGTACAATTTGCGAGCTCATCGGTATCAAATACTAACGGTACATTACAAATATCATTACATCTAAATATCTGTTGCTTTTTACCGGCGCGTTTGAAAATAGGATAAAAAAACAAATTGAATAAAGTCCTAGGAAGTCTAATTAACTACGTGTCGAATAGTCGGTAGTCGGCAATCACAAATTTGTTTTGCGTTCTCATGCTGACATTATTACGATAATTATATATGTATATACTTAACTTATAATAGAACGCCAAAGTATATGTACTATTCACAAGATATATCTATATAGAGTTTGTTTGGTTGAACGCGCTAATCTCAGGAACTACTGGTGCGAATTGAAAAATCATTATTGTGTTAAATAGTAAATTTATCGTGGAAAGCTTTAGGCTACATAAAATCAGGCTATGTTTGTTTGTTTTTTAATAGATTGTTCTCTAATAAACGCGGGTGAAACTGCGTGGCACAGCTAGTAAATGATATAATGATTGCGTTTCCCAGTGTTTATAAAACCATGTAATATTAATAAAGTCTATAAAACAAAGATTGCCGCGTTTCGTTTATCTGTATATGCATCTGTTTACTTATTCTTGGAATAGGTTGGAATTAAAATCAGACGATGCGAGGATAAGCATTGAAAGGAACGTACAGACAGTTTATAATATTTTCTTGTTTTCTATTGTATTTAAAGCATAATGAACTATTTATTAAATTAAATTTTACTGGTAACTGTTTATATAAAACAATTGTTTTGTATGTGTACATACAATCTACTACTTTCCGTTATTTTTTAAGGATTAAAAAAACCCATCCACTATTGAGTAGTGTCAAATATTTTCAGTTCCTTTTCAAGTTTTAAAATCATGTCCTATTTCATATGAGAAAGAAATAAATACTTGCAAGGTTAAATATGCATACGAATAAAAATACTATAATTTAAACACAGAACTCATACTTTTAATAGTTAATTTTCGTACGTTCAGTTTCATTTCTCCGTATGTTTTTAATGTATGCCGACTCAAGTCCCGATATGGAAGTACCACATCAAGATGCATGCCTCAGACAGTTTCTACATTTCTTAGAGAACGTATTAGCACGTAATAGGCATTTAATTAGGGGCCAATTAAAATCCCTTTAGTGATTCCGATACCATGATAAATACAATTTCACTAGGATCAGATAAAGCAACGTGCAAAGTAAATAAGTAGATGACACCAGGTATTTTATATGTACATCCTTTTTTATCACTTGATCGCAATTTAAATTCCAATTGGTTTTTTGTCGCGGCTTTCAGTAGCACCCATGTATGTGAGAGAGCACCACATTTAAACTTATCAATGCAAAAGAAAAATAAGCTGTATAATTGAATCTTGTCCGTACTAATAGAATGGAAAGGTTTTGTATTTATTATCAACATAAAACACACGCCTTGTCCATATTTTCTTTACTGCGAAGTAATAGCAGAAAAAAATTAACGATTATACCGTGTAACAACAGCGGACCGCTTACTTGAGCCTGTTTTTCAATAAACCGTACAACATGACTTAAATGTGTCCCCCGACGGGTAAAATACAAAACGGGTTGACGGGTATAAATAACTTATAAGCTCGATAACGAAGTCGATCAAACTCTACCATTCATTCCGTATATGGTGAGTTTCATGGCACATCTTTGCCGGGCACCTCGTGGATAAGTCACTCGGTACTGCTCTTTTCCTGGTAGGGTAGCCATTCCGTTTCTGAGTTCTACAAACGAGCATTATATACAAAGCAGGGAGGCCAATTGCAAGGCCTACGTCTCAGGCGTCTAATGCAACAAGACACGACTGTCCTATTGTGTTTATTTCCTTGTACGGTTTTTGATATCATTAACATAAATAGTATACATGTTGAGCTGACGCTTCCATTCGATTGCGCATATCTACGTCTATATGTCCAAATGTATGTATGGCCGCTGCCACACTTTTAGGTTCGTTTATTTAAAATTGGTACTTGTTAGTTCGCAAGTTTAAATAAAATTAATGCACATGTTCTGATACACTAGCTTTAGCGATGTCGAGTTTGTGTAATATGACAAAAACGCACTGCCATCTTTTTTTGATAATGAAGGTAGTTCGGAAAGTAATGAAGAGCCGGCTCATGGGTTCTTGGAGCCAGTATAACGAGGGCTGTTAGCGTGGCGTGTTACATTTTCCAACTTTTGCCATTATTGAGTGCCGGAGTTGAAAACAGCGATTACAGAATGGAATGCGCGTGGTCGAGGTTCGTTCGACACGTGTACCGTTCGGTACAAATCGTCGTATCTCCATTGAGGCTGGCGGGCGGCGGACTCACCCCGGGCGGCGCATCGCGATCCCCGACAGTCACGACATTTGGCAAACATTCCCCGGACGTGGCGGACGATGTGCGCCGCGGTGTGGGAGCGCCCTGCCCTATCGCTTCCTACTTTCACGATACAATAACCGATAAAGCACATATTGTTCTTCGCTTCTAGCGTTAATAAAACTATTGTATGCCGCCGTCCCGTTTAATTGGTATTAGAAAGCTATCTGATCTAGAAAATGGTTTATTATTATTATATTAGCCGTTGCCCGCGGTGTAGCCGCGCTGTGCCAGGTCTCAAGGACCAATAGTATCCCGCAGGATCCAATTTCTGATATTATTTATTGTGCTCATGTTTTTAAAGGCACTTTCATAAAGTTCTCTACGTTTTTTAATTCTCAGTGTATGTTAATACATTCTGTCAGCCCACATAGGTCCACAGCTGGACATAGGTTTGCTCAGAAAAGATAGTCTTGCTACAGTTATTGCTTCTTGCGACATTATTACAAAGAGATCAGGGGCCAATGCTTAGACAACAAATATATAAATTTATTTAAGATGTACGTATATAAGATATACGTGTTTGTACAAATTTATTTTTATGATAATTTATTTTGTAATAGCTACATTCATGGAGTTATAAAGTTTAATATTTAGACAAGACTGGTACTTTTGATATCGCCTCAGTGAAATAAAAAAGTTACCTAATTAAAATTAACTTCTATATATACTTTACTGCACGACGTAAAATAACATTAAATTCCCACATTAATATTAATTACCCAATTCACTAGGACCACCAAAGAAGTGCTATAAATAGATCTCTCGTATATACCAGAGCCAGGCGGCTTTCCAGACTAGTAGTTTGTGGTTGAAACAGCATATTTAAACAGTAGGTGCTGATTATTGCGGTCGGAATTCGTTATGTATTAAGAAACGAAAAACAGTAGGTCATCTCCCCACTTTTTAGTGTATAAACACAAGAAGTTTAACCTACATTTAATAAATGTCAAGAGTAAATACTAACTAGTTGACATGTAAGCTATGTTATTTACATATGCGATGGCAAAAAATCAATCTTTAGACGAATGATGTTTACTTGCGTTCATAACTTTATTATGAATCATATTCGTGTTCGTTGGACCCGCATAAAATATGAGACTAGAAACCTACAAATTTGATTAATTGTCAAATCTTTGCTAATTTCCCTATTAAGTATTGCGATGGACTTTAGTTATGGGCCGTTTCCTATTTCAGCGATTTCTAATTGAGTGTTGGCGGAACGGTTGAATATTTAAATAAAACGTTTTTGCGAGACTCTTAAAAATTAAAATTCCATTCTTCACATTAAATAGCTGTTACATTATAATGTTATTTTCATTTAAGTCGTTTCAATAAAAATATTTGAGTGCTTTAGTTATTGATACAGATAGCTAGAGCTCCGTCAAAAACTGTATCATCTATTAGGGTTCCTTGGCTAATTAAAATTGGAAACCACTGCCCTATTTCATGAACCTACAAGTAATGAGTTCTTTATGAAATTTATCACTTTATACAAAATGCACTGGAAGTGATTGCTACGCGGCCATTTCGCATCCAATAATGGCTAAATAAATTTCAATAATAATGCTTAGGCCTGCTCTTAAATTATATTTTTCCTGTGATTAGAACATGATTGAGCGAGCGTTGGCAGCGGCTGCAGTAATAAGGAGTTGGTTTAGTATCTACATCGTTAGTATATGTATCATCCATAAGAAAACTATTACGAGCCAACTCTTAGTTGATGCAATTATTATGCTATAAAGCGTTGCGTTTCGTTGAGCAACATCATCTAACGCATGCGCATGCATAAGCACGTATAACGAAGGAATTTGAACTGATGACTTTAGTAATGACTTCAGTTAAGTGATAGCTTATGTTTCGAAACATGTAAAATGAGCTACCGGTAATTCTTTTGCGTATTCCATCTTTTTGTTTTATCCTTTTCTTTGATAAACAATCTCTACAATTAAACAACAACAGAATCTCTACAATTAAGACTAGGGAGCAAAACATTTTTTTACTCAAGATTTAATGTTCATTTGATATAAACGGTAAAATTACTACAAACTTGTCAAAAATAAACAAATAGACAGTTTGATGTATAAAGTTTAATATAAAGCAAAATATTTACTGGCTGTTCTTGACGTATTAAGTCGAAAGAAAAGTCTAATGCCAACATCACCTCCGAGATGAATTACTTCAACTTGTTCAATCGGAAGAAGACATAACAGAAACAAGTAGCAAAAACATAATAAACGATAATGCTACTTATAAGTGAACAGTCTGAGATCCTGAAATATTTTATCGTGGCTGGTAAGGGCAAAATGTTGTTTCCCATTATTCTAGACACCGATGTTTTAAATAGTAATCTAAACATGATTTACAACATCGACGCCGCCGATCCTCTATGAAAATGTGTTCCTTCAGGTTGGAAGGTCATCTGATCAGGACCGATTGTAAATCAAGAGAAAATATTGAGAGAGATGAACACAGATAATATAGCTCTTGTGTGGGTGGTCACTATAAAGTAACACAAAAGGGCCTACAGGTCAAAGTTACACAACAAACCAGCAATAAAACCAGTTCATATTCATGCACTATTGCTTGCATTATGTATGATATAAATGTAATTGCTTCAAGCTCATAAGCTGAATTAAGATTTATGCTAAGATTATACGAGAGACCTACTTAATAGGTATTTAAATATTACATTAATAGCGGTGTACTTTCCGCATTTCAGATTCTACTTCTTGCATTGGTATGAAAACTAATTCGAAGGAAAGTTTTTAATGATAGCAGCTTTCCTTTGTATTCAAAAAATTAAAACAAGAAACGCTTTCTGCGTGATTAGCAATACTCGGAAAGTGTTCTTTATACATGGTTCATTCTAGTTACATAAATTATTTTATAATTTACAACAATATTATGAATTCAACATAGAGACTGAGTAAGAAAAACGATCCATTATGGGGTTAACACCTTGGGAAAGTTCACACAGTGATATGAAAAGAAACCACCATTAAATACGTTTAACATTGTTGCAGATCGGCCAACTACAACAATAAAACTGGAGATTGCGTCTTATCAAACATGGACCGTATTACTTTGGCGGGCACCAACGCTTTTCAACCAAATGAAGGTACGTCTAATGGTATCATTGTGAAGGTTTGTGAGAATAGACGGATGTTTCTTAGTTTCACGCATATACTACTGATTTGGATGAAATAACGCGCACAGATATTTTATGACTAATTTATAGGTTCATTATCTCGACAAATAACATTCATGTGGACAGTTTCGCCGAAAGTAAAACTAATTAATAGATAATTTACTGCATTACTGACAATACACCTTTTTTTCTTACATTGTGTTATTATTTTTTCGGTGCGATGTCACATAACCTATAACTAGCGGACGATCAAAATACTTCTCGGGTGTATGAAATTATGATAAGTAGTATAGAAGTATGGAAGACAGATCTTAATCATGCACACGTCGTAAAATTATAACCCTGTTTGGACGTCATAACAATCTTGTAAATTCAACTTAAAATTTTCAGATACCGACTATTTGGAAAACAATTGTGTCGAAGAGCCAACAAAACTGTGTGAATTTAAGAAGATGGGTGGACGCATTTTGAAAACTGTTGATTCTGTGTACCAAGACGTTCCGACTGTAGAGGAATGCCGTGAATTATGTTTAAACTCGCCCTTCCGTTGCCACTCTTACGATCATGGCGATACTGGTGACCACGTTTGTCGCTTGTCTCATCATTCTAAAGCAACCCTCGCCGATATTCAGGTTCCTTATTCAAATCAATTTTATTATTTTATTTAATAAAAAAAATATTCATTTAAATCCCTAATATTCTTTTATTTTTTTTTTCTAGGATCCTTATTTAGAAGTACCCGAAGCGGCTACATACGAACTTTCGTCTTGCTACAACGTTTCTATCGACTGCCGAGCTGGTGACATGGTAGCTCGCATTCAAACCTCGAAGTTATTCGATGGAAAAATCTACGCTAAGGGCAGCCCGAACTCGTGCGTGACCGATGTCAAGCAAAGTCTCGAATTCGAATTGCACATGGGATATAACAATATCGAATGTAATGTGAAGCAAAATGGACTCGGCAGGTAATAACTATACACAAGTATTTTTGAAGTTCTACTTCATTTGGCGCGCTAGTGAAAAATTGTGAGGGGAAAATTGTTACGATGCGCTTGCACACCGCCACGACAAACCGACACCATAAAATTAGCTAGTCAACATTTGAGTGTTTTAATTATATACGATTAATTCTTGTACGATATTTTAATAAAATTTAATTACCTAGATAATGCGTTCTTATAACATTTTCTTTCAATTTATTAAATATCTTTTTTTCTATTATTAGTGTCATTTTCTCTACAAACATCATAATAATAAGGCATATTTTTTTAGAAAGGATTTTATCTCCTTACGCTAAAGATCTAAGAAGTTATTCTTACGTGTGTAAATAAGTAGACACACACACGTTTTTTTACCATAACATAATACGGCATTGTAAACATTTGGCTTGTCTTTCTACAGATATTTAAATGACGTCGTCATTCAGCACCACGACACCATCGTGACTTCCTCTGATCTCGGATTAGCTGTTACTTGTCAATACGACTTGACAAACAAGACGGTAGCTAATGAAGTAGACCTGGGTATCATAGGCGACGTTGCAACGGGACTCACGGAGGAGGTTATTGTCGACTCACCCAACGTAGCTATGAGAATTACAGACAGAAATGGTGACGATACTATTGCCTCCGCTGAAGTCGGTGATCCTTTGGTAAATAACTTAAATATTTTAAAAATATTTGTTTTCTATGTGCTCGAAACACTTTTTTACATAATTTTTACATTATTTACAGGCTCTCAGATTCGAAATTATCGACCAGAACTCTCCATTCGAAATATTTGTCCGAGAACTTGTGGCTATGGATGGCGTTGACTCAAGCGAAATCACTCTTATCGATAGTAATGGTTGTCCCACTGACCATTTCATTATGGGCCCCTTATTCAAATCGACGCCCAATGGCAAAGTAAGAAATACTACTAACTTTTTAAGCAAATCTTGTTAAAGCATACGCAATAAGGCTAAAATTTAAACATACTGATATAACAAATATTAAGGTTGTAAAATATTAATTTTCAGATGCTGTTATCAAACTTCGACGCCTTCAAATTCCCATCTTCGGAGGTCGTTCAATTCCGTGCCCTCGTGACACCCTGTATGCCAACTTGCGAACCAGTTCAATGTGACGGCGGACCGAATGAGCTAAGATCTGTTATGTCGTACGGTCGTAGGAAGAGGCGTTCTACTCCAGCGGTACCTACCGAGGATATGCTTCTCGTACAGACCATCCAGATCACCGATAAATTCGCCTTCGACAAACAACGTGCCAAGAACGTCACCGAGGATTCTGTCTTCGTTAGAGAGACCGATCTGACTTGTGTCAATGCAGCGGGAGCGATGCTGGCTGCTGCGGCTTTCTTAGCAGCACAACTAGTTGTACTTGCTGCTTGGACATGCAGTTGGCAGCGACGACGTGCAGCAGCCAAGGCCGCAGAACTCCTTCCCGGACCCAATGCTCCCTCAGCCCTGTGCAAAGTATACGATGCTAGTTTCTCGCGTGCGCACCAGAGGCACTTCTGAGTAGATATAAGCACGTCGACGTGATCAGCGTTCGCAATAGTAGTATACTCCATTAGAATAAATACCCCCGTCGAGTCCTAGCTCCAGAGGTCGTCGTAGATTGCCAGTGTGATACGTCCACCTTTTTCAGAGCATAAGACGACGATAGCGGTTATTAATGATAAAGTCCGAGCGCTCCCGCGCCTCCTGCTACGTACGGGCATAAGGTGCGGTAAGCACGACACGGAGACGGGGACGACCACAAGAGCGTGCATGTATGAGGATGGATGAGAGTGCAACACATAATGTTTGTATAGAGTGCCTGTATTGAGTGGGTACGCTCGCTTGTCCCCTTCGCCGTCGCCGCCGCCGGGACCGTGGCCGTGTGTCGTTATCAAGATCACGTCGCTCATTCGTTCACTTTACGCCGCTCGGATGTTCTGTTTAGGAAGTCCGATAACGTATTGTACCATATTTTAAAAGTAGTTTAAGCCTGATTTAATGATAGTGATAGGTAAAAAGTAACATTTCTGTACCTTCTAAGTAGATAACCGAACGTGCGACCTAAGTCAAGAAACGATGGATTGACGGCCGTCCCGACATCGTAATTTATTCAATTTAGTTTAGTTTCATTTTATATAATTTATGTTCGATTTCGAATTATACCTATATTATAAATTCTTAACATAAACTAATAGATGCTTATGACATAATAAAAATACTATCTTCTACGTTTAGAAAAAAAGTGTTATGACGCGAGTGCCTTATTCAGAGATTGTTATAACATTATACTGAAATTTTATGTACTAATTACAACCGTCCAAAATGTCATTACCTGCAATAAACTTTTTAAAACATTTTCATGTGACTTTTATTTTTAATGCTACTATACAAATTCCTCTTTAATTACACCTAATTAGAATCTATCAAATGACTTGGTAATCTTTACTCTTTTAATTGATTATTCTTTCCTACATTAAGACTATGGAAAAAAAAAACTTCACTCTAAACCACATTTTACTCCTAAAACAAAGTCAAAGCAAGTTTTTTACACACCAAAATAAACTACTTCACCTCGTAGAATGATTAAGTAAAGCAAATACTTTATTTCTGATTTAGAAATTGATTATATAAAACAAATATTTAAATCTCAATCCGATTATATGTTTACAAAAATTTACTAAATATGTTAAGAATATTACATGAAATTGAATTATTTTAAAATTGATTAATTAAAAAAAACCGCTAGAACCTTTAACAATATACTCTAAACAGTTACTTAGTATATATATAAATCTATTGTACACAAGTCAATAACACAATCTACATGTTGTAATGTATCCATACAGGTGTTGTGCGAGTATGTTCAATATTAGGTTGGATTATTCACACTCCATAACATTGACCTGTCAAGTCTCCTACATGCATTCTTGTTAGCTTATAGTATTTCCTTTAAAACTGTTTGTTTATGTTAAACTGGAACGGCTAGTCCAATTTAAAACGAAGAACTCGTATCACGAATAAGAAATCATGCACACTATTACCCAACTCAACAATAGTTCAATGATTTATGAGTCATTTTTTGAATTACTGCACTCTAACAACGCTCTAGTACTTGTATCGAAAAATCGTGAGGGAAATTGCACATTGTCTCAGTGTGTGAAATGTGAGGGTAATCGCTGGTAGGGTTGGCTTTTCTCACATTGGAAAAATACTTTTTTGATAAAATAGAATACAGAGAATCCAAGTTAAAGTTTGAGGTCCATTATTGCTTCATTAGATTGCTCCGTGTTATATTTTACCACAATCTTCAAATCAGTGTAAAGCACTTAACAAATGATGGTCGTGGTACCACGTTTATCATCTTATAAATGATATAATATTGTCAACCACCGCAGAAAAATATAGAAAATCCTTTAAGTTTATATTTTATTCATAACAAATAAAACAGAGAAATATGTGGAATGAAATCAACACATTGATTAAGGTATATGTATTGTAAAAAAAAACGATTCCTGTATATTATTTTCATATATAATAATATAAAACGACTAACTGAAACTTAGTTAACGAGAACTTAGCACTCGAGGACAGTTGGCGTTATCTAGGTTGTAAAACATGTGAAAAAACTAGGGTACTTGGGTAACTGGGATACTACGGGTACATACAACTGAGAGTGAAAATTATGTATATTTTAAAAATAATTATACCACAAGATTTTTTTTTATTCTCTCGTAGTACTTTATTTTTATGGATTAAATGAAGAATAAATAATAAAACAGTGTACCAATTCGAAATAGAATTCTTTACTACATACTACATACTCTTACATAAGAAAAAAACAAACAAATCTATCTAATAAATGGACTACTCAACACATTTTTTTTTCAATTGGAACCAGTAGTTTCTGAGATTAGCGTGTACAACCAACAAACAAACTCTTCAGCTTTATAATATTAGTATACATAAAATATAATATTAGTATACATAAAATAATAAATACGTGGCAAGGAGCATCTATCTTAAATTCTTTAAATTGTTCTTTCATGAAATGTGTCAATCTGTTTTAATATTATTTTAATACGAAAAATAAGAACAGCAATAGCCTAATGGTCGAAACTCGTCCTCGTCGTCAATCGAGGATCGGAGATTCAAATTCCAGGCACACACTAATGATGTTTCTAAAATTATGTGCGTATTAGAATTTAATTATCACTGCTTTACGGTGAAGGAAAACATCGTGTTACCCACGATATTTTCCTGTACATCTGAGTTCTCTATAAAAAAAGAGTTCTCAAAGGAATAGTCTACCAATTCGCACTTGGCCAGCGCGGTAGACTAAGCCCAGAAACTCACTCATTCCGAGAGAAGACCCGTACCCAGCAATGGGACAAAAATAGATTGACGATGAATACGAAAAAGCTACTTTATAACGAACAAGTAAAAAGTATTTTAACAAAAGAACACGACCTTAAACCAATTGTAGAAATGATATGCACGTTGATGGCAGCCCTAATTGCGAGCCACATTATTATTTCTGCCCGGGGAATTGTTTTGCGAAGATGTGTGTGCTTCCAGATAATTCCGTGATCTAGTCCCTCGGTGATTAAGGGCTTCAAATTAATAACAGAGAGACATTTTAAAAGCACGGCACGCTATTATATTACCGAGTGGCATTTCTTACACGTATATTTCTCTTTTTGTTTATGGAGACGATGTTTACAGGATAGTTTTTTTAGTCGTTATTCGTCTATGCTTGTTTTAAGCTGGCGCTATTGATGAATTTAGCAGTAGCAGAAAAGTTCCAAGCAGTTCGAGGGTTAAAGGTACGGCTGGAAGTTGCAACTTAGAGATTATTGTATTTCACAACATTCCGGGACTTAAGGGGCGTTCAAGATTATCCTTAACCTCATCAGGACCACTATAATATATATTATATTAATAACTGTAAATAACTATGTTTCCTGAAAAATATAAAAAGTATAATTGCCAGTAAAATTTCAAAGTAAACAGTTTTCGCTTCTTTTTAATCGTTAAAAGCAAAGCCAAGGACTTGCTAATTATTATGTTAGATGACGTTAGTTTTTACACATTAAATTTATCGAGTTTCCTTTAATAGGCAACTTTTAGTCTGAGCGTCCCGTTTATTCGCACATATTATATCAGATCTGTTATAAGATGTTTAAATTATTCAAGTAAATAAAAAGCTTTAAAGCTTCAAAACCATAAACGTAAATTAAATAAAACAAATGACTCGCGCATTAAAACAAAGAGTGGACTGTCTACTTAGCCATCACCACTGTAAAGATTTATTCGCGGCGTAAACGGCGTCAACAGTGACTTTGAACTTATCAAGCCTTTATAAGGCGGTGATGCCGCTACCACTAACATTATATTTATTTTTAAAGTTAACACGACAAATGAGTACGTACACTAAAAAAACATATTTTTATGGACAAACATCACTTATTATTTTCATTTTAATAAATGGATACTAACTAAATTTATTACTATCCGACTTCTGGGCCCAAGTCTTCTCTCACTAAGAGAGAGGTTTAGGCTGGTCAAATGCAAATTGTTAGACTTCATATACCTTTAAGATCTTTTTTTAGAAGATCTCTCAGATACATATATATAGTTTTCATTGAGATGTTTTTCTTCGCCGTTATACATAGTAAATAAAATAAAATAACTTTTTGAAACGCACATAGATTTTCAATGCTAACCAAATGAACCGATTAGCACGAAGTCGCAACTAAATAAAAACATTGCACTTGCACACGAGAGAGCAATAATATAAAAGCTAGCACGAAAATGGTCAAGCGATTTGACGCGTTGAGGACCGGTCCTAGAACGGCACACATCAAGGAGATGAGATCTGTAAGGTTTGCGTGGAACAATCACGTGTGAAGGGGCACACCTCACGTCGGCATTCGTGCCCGTGATTAGATCAGCGCAGGCGACACCGGCACGCGACACTCCGACACGTGCCGCACTTGCAACGACCATTAGTGTCTATGCGACAAACAATCTAAACTCTACTAAATTAGCTTTAAGATCACGCCCTTCGCTTGCATAATCGATTGGGTTCTAAAGTGAAATGTGTAGTTGTATGTGTGGTGTGTTAGTATATTTTTTATTATAGCTCAGCGGTTTTGATGTTTTCTATCATCGGGGTTTAGGTTCAAATCCTAGAGGCCGATCACTGATCTTTCAAAGTATTAGAAAAAATTATCGTTTGTTTTAACATCGCAGGATAACACCGTCTGAGAGTTTTTACAAAAAACTATTTTGATCTAAGATGGACTAAAGCCTAAGAACTAAAGTATACAGGAGTTGGTATACAAACTCAAACATTGGTATGTTTTTTCCAATACCATTCTATATGCCATTATTGCGTATATGCTATAATGGCATATAAAATGGTATGGCATATAGACTGAAAATTATACTGAACGGAATTTTCGAATTAGAAATATTACCTTAGTTTTCATGGATTTGTACAATGTGATATTTTTGGTAATAGTAAGAGTAAGGCAACAAAAATTTTTGTTGCCTTACTCTTACTATCATTATTATCATGTGTTATCATGAAATTAATAAATAATAAAGTAAATAACCACTATAAAATATTTTCATCGTATAATCGGAAAATGCAGGATTAGAGTTACGACGTTCAGAACGACTACCTACCGGCTTATTGTATTCATGTTCTTATTCAGCAAATAGCCCATACATTCCAGGGACTATAAAACCAACGTTGGGAATACAACATTGTGCGCAATAGATAAAGCCGTTTGACAATAACATGAAATATTCATCAAATAAGAAGATTACGCCGACCACCGGGGGTACCTACAGGAATGAAAGATGAAACATAAAAACAAATTCAGACATTGTTCAACAAAGCCATCGACGTTGACATCATAATTATGTATGAGCTGCAGACGGACTCGATTAAGTGCATCCTACCAAATATGTAAGTTGTTTCGATCATTTAATGCTTATTAGTATACTTTTATCGATACCCAATCGATCTAACCGATTGCATATTAATCAGTTGCACGTTAAGATACGACAAGATGACAATATCAACAAACATTTGTATTTTGTTTTATTTTATAAATAAAGAAGTATGAGCAGCATATGAGCATGCCATTATGATTCTATACAAGTCTAGGACCATTCTTATAAGGCACTCCATTACGCTGCAATCATTTTATTACATGTATGTACATTGTACAGCACATAGTTGCATCAGAAGCTTTATTTAAATCTAAATTAGGTAAAAATATTTTACAAAGTGGTACACCAGGTGGTAGAACCAATGTACCAGGTGGTACAACTAATGTAGTTCGACCGGAGAGGTACCACCGCCACACTTATTTCTAGCGTGAACCACTAACCACCAGGTACACTGCATGTTCTTTTGCTACTTCATTCCTATATAAAAAAGGAAATCTGGGAAAAAAAATGTTACTTCTTTAGAGAAAATCATAAGGTTTTGAAATGTTAATTTTGTTAGTTGGCTTAAAGTTACAGTGATTTTGGTATATAATAATTGTTCCCGCATGATACTTTTAACCATGGTAATGAGTATTCCATGTGTTATTTAATCATACACTATCTGTATGTCAAATTTCAGCGAAATCCGACCAGTAGTTTTAAGATGAAAGAGTAAGAAACACACATACATCTCCACAAACTTTCGCGTATATATCAGTAAGACTAAGCATGACTAGTTTACGGGCCTGTTTGTGAATGACTTTCCCGTAGTAAATGGTGTTTGGCGAATGTGGGCACAGGTGATTTAATATAAATGTATTGTTTAGCCACATGACGTCCTATAATCAAATAGGAAACATTCATCATACTGACTGTCAGGTAAGCAGATTTTATGGATGACAAGTGGGAAGAGTCGAACCATTAGGAAGCATCCTGGCTTTAAACTTTTGCTATTGTTGTGGTGAATGCTACGTTTAAATCTTTTTACCCGAATGCGTCAGAAGGAGGGTAATGTTTTTCGAGCGTATGTATGTAAGTTTGTTTGTTTGTCCATTTCTTTGGGATGCGCTACAACACAAACGGCTGAAAGGATTGTGACGTATGACGTATCGTTAGAATCGTTTATTTACAGAATAACATAGGCTATATAATTTTAAAAATGGCTCCTGGAAATAGAGGAAAAGGGGGGAGGGGGAGGCGACAATATGGGTATCAAATGCTAAGCTATTAAATAGACCAATCTAAAAATATATACATTACGATACTTTTACTTGACCATTATGACAAAGCTTTAACGGTTTAAGCAGTCAAGTCTTTTGCTTTAATGTTTTGAACGATGGTACTAATTTCGTACAAAGTAGTGCATACTTTCTTCAAAAAAGAGAAGCTTGGTCATCACAGCACATCCTCCTTGATGATATCAATTTGAAAGCATTTGAAAGTTCAATGCCGTCTGCGGTTAATTCCTCACAATACTGTGTCAAATTCATACATTTACAACGTTGAGACTTTCTACGTTAATAAAATTAATTCACGGCATGAATTGGCTAAAAATGTAATAAATTTTATTAAGTTCTGCAATTTTAATCATCAATAACGGTTCACTGAAATTCTCATTACAATAACTTTTAAACGAAGTTTTATTACTCTTATTTTATGGGCTTTTTGCTTATAATATTTCCATGTCATATTCATTACTTCCAGTGAAGGTTTTTTCAGAACCTTCGATGAATAATTATAATTGAATGTATATATGTATATATTTTAAATTGGGACAGTCATACCAATATTAAGTATATATGTATGAACGCGAGTATTTTGCAGTAGATATGTGTATGAATTACTAACAAGCTCAATTTATTAATCCTTCAAAGTAGGGATCGAGAAAATTACGTGTTCATCTTTGATTGCCTAGTATCTGTTATAAGATGAGGGATTTGATCGTAGATTCAATGCTCTATGAGGTATATCTGATACAGGAAAACAAAGTCAAGGAAGTACCCAATAAAGCGAGCCGGTAGCAACGTAATCACAAACATTGGTTGGTACGTATCCGTGAATGCGAATCAACAAAAACTGTTGGCAGATCGTAAATCTATTTGAATTGTAGATCGAGTTCGTTCACGGAGCGCAATGGAATTTGGCTTATTATTATGGCAATTACTTGGCGCTGGTTACGGATATTTGTGGTGCAATTTGTTTACTTATTTGCATCGGAATAGGTCTGCGCGATTGCGGTCACGCACAGTCTCTTCCGATCCGCAAATATGAAAACGAACACAGAAAACCGACAAAGTAGACTGGATGTGGCTTCAATTATTGATTATCATCAAAGTATCCAGAAACGATGAATAGCGGCCAAGTTCAAGTCAGTCGTCAGAATGAACATTATTTTCATCGGCAAGAATATTTTTTTATTCATCATAAGTGTTTCTTAAAACTTTTTTTTTTATAACGGCTCATAGATTATATTTTCTGCATATATGTACAGTTCTGTATGTCTTCAAGTAAGCCGTTATATATTGAAATGCCGAAGGTATTTTCGTGATGGAGCGGTATTTTTCATATACATATTTTACTGTATTTTAAATACAGGAAATATATTTGAATTTTAATGAAATACTAACATTGGCAGCACTTGTGGTAAAATAATTGTTTATTCTTTTGAGAATCCCCATAAGACAGATGCAAATAAAGTTTCTGAGACTATTCCATAAACATGAAGTAAACTTTACGTTGCATATCTTAGCAGGCGCGTAAGCCCTTCCAGTAATCAATACATCTGAGTTTCACTTGTTTCACGAATCTTTGGCGATGTGAAGCCTTCAATCGCTTGTGTGTGCAACAATTCCTGATGGAAAACAGTTACAAAATTTCCACTCGGTGGGTGGCGTGAATGTTATTTATCATGGTTATTCAGCCACATTAACATTACTAGTTGACTGACAGTTCCATATTTGAGAAACAGGATCTAAACGGGTAGGAAAACCACACTCGAGAGGCAGAACGATTTATCACATTAATATTGTTATGGAGAATTGATGTTTAGTTGTTGTTAGATATAAATGATGTTAATGTCAACAAACATTAATTATCCGACGTCCCTTTCATCGACGTTTTGTTCGAAACCAATTGTTATTTAAATTAGGTTCACATGTAACGGGATGCAAAGGTCCCGTTTAGCTAAATTATTGGAGTCAGGTATTGGCTTCACGATATTACGAGCACGTTCCTCAAGTTCATTTATTTAAGGTTGTATCTTAAGTATGTTTGTAATTTTAATTTCCTTATGTACTGCGAGTTATATAACCTTTTACTTTTATGAAATTGTAGATTATTTTTCTAGACGGACCTAATTTCATAAAATTTATTGTATTGTATGCTTCTTCCTTTATTTACATAATAATAATAATATACTTTATTGTACGCAGAAAAGAGGAAATACTACAATTAATTTACAGTTTTTTTAAATACAAAAGGCGGTCTTATCGCTAGACAGCGATATCTTCCAGACAACCTTAGGGTGCGGAGTTAAAATGAGTATACACAGAAATAATATATGTAACAAGCTAATGATCCAAACCGAATCTGAGATCATCGTCAAGCCATTATTGTCCTACTGCTGGCCATGGGGCTTCTCTCAAAATGAGAGAAATTTAGGTCATAATTCACCGCGCTGGGCAAGTGCGAATTGGTAGACTTCACATACCTTTGAGAACTCTTTTTTTTAGAGTATTCCAGATGTGCAGGTTTTCTCACGATGTTTTCCTCCACCGTAAAGCAGTGATAATTAAATTCTAATACGCACTTAATTTTAGAAAAATCAGTGGTACGTACGTGCCTGGGATTCGAACCTCGGACCCTCGATAGAGGCCGAGTTTCAACCATTAGGCTATCACTGCTCAAATGCTGAATTAGAGATATTGAAGTCAATGTCACAGAAAATGGTAACAGTATCGCATGAAATTAGAGTAGGTACCGTGGGACGTCGGAAGTAATCAAAGGGGGATCACGACGCGGACGCGCGCTAACAATCCGCTAATAGGGATCGTGTTCGTGACCCCGCCTCCCGTGCTGTACAACGACGGATAATACTTTAATGCCTTTTGTTATATCAATACTTCAGTTAAACTTTTTGCATCGATGCGATGAAAAAGTTGTAAGAAGGCACTCGTAGGGTATATTTCGTAAAATCATAATTCTGTCGTTAATTGAATTGTCAGTGAACCAAATCGATTTCAAATGCAACTATTCATACATAAGAGGACAATAAAACTGATTCGAAATAGCTGCCCTTTGTGATATACGCTTCATTGCACGAAACGAAACCCAATAATATGTTTTGATATTTTGGATAATTTTGGATAAACGTTTATTTATGCTTAAAGTTGGTCTCAAATATTTTTTTTACATGAGAGATCAGAGATAAACAGTGTTTTAAAATGGTTATTAATATTTGTCTAACAATTATAAAATCATAACATGAACGCAGTCGCAGTGATTGTAAATATGAAACAATAGGTTAAAGCTTATGCAATTAACATCTTTTTATCTTTTCTCTCTTTCATACTTTACAATAACGAATGACGACTGAATATCAAAAAAAATAAAAAAACTAATTTGCGAAAGCTATTTACTGTTATGTGTTTCAACGGACAATAGGGAGAAACTCGCCTAATACGAATCGTGTTCACGACCCCGC
This sequence comes from Cecropterus toxeus, assembly GCA_018249875.1. Lineage (NCBI taxonomy): Eukaryota > Metazoa > Arthropoda > Insecta > Lepidoptera > Hesperiidae > Cecropterus > Cecropterus toxeus. The sequence goes on from DWNE01000212.1 coordinate 31,051, forward strand.
CTTCCTAACTCTAAGTTTCAATATTCCTATCAATAACAAACTTTTTGCCTTCATTGTTACAGTAATAGACGTATTCTCTTTTTTGTAGATTGAGAGGCCCTGTTAACTGTGATTGAGTATTTTTTGCTGAATGAATGTTCATGGCAGTGTGCTTAAAGCTATTTAAGACAAAACTACTTAACATCGATACATGGAGTAAAATGGTTATAAAGGAAAAAACACATATAAAGGTAAATTAGACTTACGACGCGAAATTTTCTTTTTTTTGCATTTCCTTTTAATGTAATGGTAACGGACGGTACAAAATATTATCTGGTTGTTTGAGTGCATATCATTTAATACGAAAACTTGTAACTGGTAAATTAAAAAGTTCAAGAATTAGTAAAATCGAGTATAATTTAGATTTTCTTTAGATTTTCTTTTATAAATATGAAGTATCAAACGAGCAAGCAGCCCACCTACCACCACCGACTAACCACGTAAGTGGTTACTGCTGCCCATGGACATATGTAAGCAACTAAATATAGAACACGGGTTCTATCTGAAGTCGACCACAGATGCGTTGCTACTCCCGAGGACAGATGGTTGCCTCATATCAAAGTGAGCCGGCAACCACACCCTTCCACCGAAACGCAAGAACTGCTTCACGCTAGAAATAGGTGTGGCGGTGGTACTTCCCGGGCGAACTACATTAGCTCTACCACCTGGCAACTTACTTATATCTATCTATATTATTCGAGTCGTTCCAACTTAGTCCTCAGGATTAGCAACTCATCTGTGGGCCAACCTCAAGTAAGATTCTAATTTTATCTCGGATTGATATCAGGTGTCTATGGACGGCAGGAGCCGCTTATCATCAGGTGGACTGCAAGCTCGTTTGCCACTTCAATATTAAATAAAGACTATGACCACAACGCAAAAAAAATCGCGAGCAGAAGTACCTACGCTATATATAAATACGCCCAACAAAAAATTGCTTTTATAATAATTCGATACAGAAGAGTACACAACAAATATTATTGATCGCGAAAGCTACAATATTTACAGTATCTATTACAGTTAAGAGGAAAATTAAACAGTGTTTTGTTATCCCCTTACATCAAAAAAGTATATTAGCATTGAACCGTATATAAGTATAACAGTTATAAATTGTATGGTAAAAAAATTGTTAGGCGCAAACAATACAAAAAAAATGTACGAGTAACTAGAATAACGTAGCTCCGTATTGAAAGTCTAATCTCTAATATACAAGCGACCCGCCCCGGCTTCGCAAGGGTGCAATTAATACTAAATATACTTAATGTGTTTATATACAACATTCACAGCTTTTTGTCATTAGTCAATGTGTTTATTTACATCACATTAGAAACCACTAAAATTATCAGTATTTCTCTATTGTTTTATGCATGTATTATACATATAAAGCTTCTTCCTGAATCAGTCTATCTATGAAAGAAACCGCATCAAAATCCGTTGCGTAGTTTTAAAAATCTAAGCATACATAGGGACAGACAGAGGGAAGCGACTTTGTTTTATACTATGTAATGATAAAGCTTATAGATCAATCTTCGCAAATATTTAATTACATGGCTGAATATGTAAAGAATGGAAGAGCAAAAGCAATTAAAGTACGTGTTTCAGAAATTAAATTGTTTTGAAGTTAGTAGTAATCAAAGTTTTAATCTTCTTTGCCATAACATATTGTATCTTTAATCCATTAAATACTTAATATGAAAAAATAAGCAAGCATTGATAAAGGAATAACATGTTTTACTGTTAGTAACAATTATATTATATATATTATATGGAGAGTAAGACAATTAAATCGGTAGGTTCTATTTAATAAAATAACTTGTACAAAATTAATAGAATAGTTTTAAAAAGTTGTTGTAATTCTCAATATGTTAATTATGTTTGATATGAGCAGTGATAGCCTAATGGTTGAAAGTCGGCCTCTTAATCGCGTATCCGAGTTTCGTAAAAATAAGAATAAAATTTTAAATTAATAATAGGCTTCCCTTACAGTAAAAAGTTTTTCAAAAGCGTACTTGAGTAACTTAATATTTTTTTACTAGACACACAATGCGGCTTTTCTACACTGAGGGCTAACATATGATAATAAATATATAAATCCTAAATATAAAAAATATATAAGAAGAAACAGATCAAGATTATTATTCAACTCACTTTTATATGAGCCGATTGACTTATTCCTCGGCAAATCAAACGCATATGGGATTTATATTATTAAAGTTGCTTATAGATGTCCACAGGTGACAGTAAGTACTTACCATTAGGTGGACTATATTCTCGTTCCTACTATGGAATAAAAACGTAAATACGTAAACATACATAGTAAGACGTTACGTTATAAAGAATATGTTTTTGACATCTGTAATCAATTCCAGATAAGATCAATCTTACCTGATGTTAGCCACAGATGTCTTACCTACCGGTCTCTCGTATGCTACGGCTAAACAACATAAGGGTTGGGCAAGGATATTTGGGCCTCGTGGGCCTTGAGAATTGCCCGGGTAAAGAGGGGACTCTTTACCCGGGCAATTCTCAAGGAGATTGAATACCTCCCGGATTCTTAACATGTATACATAATAATACAATGTTAATGAACACATTGTAATATAATGTACAAATGTAAAATATATATACCATCCCCAATGTTGTAACTAAGTAATGTATCGTTAGGATAAGTATTTCTTCCTTATTACCAAACTCCTCAGGATCAGAACACAGCAACGCATGACACTGCGGTTAATAGGCGGAAGTAATAAGTATAGATTATAAAATAATTACATATTTCAACGAAATTGTAAATCCGGAACTTATACAAGAAAAAATAGAAAGAAAAGAGAAACAGAAAGAAGAAAAAACACAAGAAATTAATAACACAGGCTTATCCAATTTTATCTTCCAGCTAATCTAAAAAAAAAACATTATAAAAATAAAATGTGGATTACATTTATGATGACTCGCGTTGCGGAGCGGTCACCATACCGGTCTAACGCGCACTGGGTCCCGGGTTCGATTCCCGGCCAGACAGAAATATGAATGACGAGTTTGGATTTCTGTTCTGGGTCTGGGTGTTTGTGTATTCGTCTTTGTGTGTCCATGGTACCCACGACACAGATGAAAATCCTAGTGTGGGACTATGAGTGTAGAAACCGTGTGTGTATTTATCTCTTGAAATGAAAAGTAATATATATACGCTCACCCTTAACCTCTGGTCCCCCACGGTCCACACGCGGCTCGCGAAGTCGTTTGAAGCACCCACTATGTAAGCGCCCGTTGAGTCGAAATCCACCGACATTACGCCCGCATTCGAACCCACGAGAGTGCCTCTGCTCTCTACCGTACCTATGACAAAGAGGTTATTTTAATTGTTACGTCTAAAACTCATAGAAAAATGTAATGTTTGCCAGGTGGTAGAACCAATGTAGTTGGCCGGGGGAAGTCCCACCGCCACACCTATTTCTAGCGTGAAGCAGTTCTTGCGTTTCGGTGGAAGGGTGTGGTTGCC
>DWNE01000213.1:0-34509 GCA_018249875.1 Cecropterus toxeus
CTCATATTATACGTCAATACATACAAATAAAAATAAAGTGAATTAGTCATTTGTTAGGACGGCATTGTATGTGTTAAATAACGGTTAAAATTGGTGTAATTGACACATGTGTTGCTACTTCCGAGGACTAATACGCTCGCCTCATGTGAGAGTAAACCAGCAACCACTCTTCTAGGAAATGCAAGAAACACTTTACGCTAGTAATATTTATTTCGGTGGTACATCTCCAGTCGAAGTATACTTGTAATATTGTATTGGGACCGTAATCCGACATAGACAGTTGTTAAAAACGTACAGCCTACCAGTACCAGTGCCGGCAGTGTCAATGTTATAAATATCTTGTCAGTTATGACCACCGACTATGGTACGTATCCACTTCAGAACCACGACCAGTTATACCATCACCAGAAATTTTAATATTAACTGATTGTCAAATTGAAAAAAAAAAACTATAATGTGTATTGTATTTCTATAGCAGCAGCAGGCGCAGCCACAACCGCAGCAGGCGCAGCCGCAGCAGCAGCCGCAGCCGCAGCAGGCGCAGCCGCAGCAAGCGCAGCCGCAGCAGCGGCAGCACGTGCCGGCGCCCGCGCAGGCCACGCCGCAGAGCCAGAAGAAGCGGCTGCTCGCGCTCGCGCAGCAAGAGGCGCAGGCGAAGCAGGAGCAACCGCAGGATACTTCGCATCACTATGCCGTGCGTTGTTTTTATTACTTGTGAGGGGGGAAGGGCGGGATGGAAATATGTAATCTCCAATTTTTTTTTAATGATAATATGATGATAATAGGTTGCTTGTTATTACGTCGCAGAGCTTGCCCATTTCGTATGAACGAACCTCCTCTCTTCCCATCAAAAATTAAAAACTGAAATTACTGAAATTTTATGTAACATTTGAATGTTCTCGTAACAAATTTTGCCCGCAAAACATCGTTTACCTACAATTTAAAGGGATAAAAGTGACATCTCTTCTTAGGGTGAAGCAGTTGATGCGTTTTGGTGGTAGAGTGTAGATGTCAGACAAATATTATTACAGGTTTCTAAATTTGGTATTGGTGTATTATTAAAATTGTATGACCATGAAAAATAATATTATAAGAATAAAGCTGGAGCAGGAGGATTATGTTTTTAAATCTGTATCTTAATCCTTTTATCAATTTGCAAGTCAATTACGTTACTTATCCGATGGAAATAGTATCTAATTTTGTCAATCTCCATGTTCACAGAACGGATCGACAGTGCGACAAGCGAACGACTACCAATGCAATCAGTACGTACCGGCGCAACACAACAAGCGAGATAGCGTAAGTGTTCTAATCTTATTTATAAAAAATATATACATGTAAATAATATATGAGTATTCATATTTTTTATAATTTTTATAAGTGTGGATGAACTATAAATACCGTGTACAAAATTGTCTAAAATTGTTGATTGTTGTCTAAAATGGATCTATAGATCTATAGTCTCTTTTGGAGCACGGTATTTTTTTTGCACGTATGTACACGTGTAAGTACATGTGTAAGCACTGTGCCATCCACGTAGTATCTTAAACTATATGTCTAGTGTTGAAAATGATAAATTGATAGTCAACTCGTGCTTTTTGGTAGTTACTTACAATACAATGATAAGTTCAGGATCGGGTTGTTTCTGTATCTCGTCGTCTATCTAATCCCTAACATTAAAAAAAAAGAATTTTTGTTGATATATAATAGCTGCTATATTTTATTTTATGCTAAACAACTCTCCACCATTCCCAAGTTTTTTAACTATCCGAGAATGTCAATAGTTTTGCCATTGTAATCTCTAAGACTACAATACAGAATGAGCTAATTAATCAATAAATAAATGTTTTGATTTATCATTAACGTGTAAATGTTCGTTGACAGAGCGGCGGTTGCCGCGAGTACCTGCCGGCGGTGAGCAGCGCCGTGAGCGCGGTGAGCGGCGTGGGCGTGGGCGTGGGCGTGGCCGTCAACGGCGTGGGCGCGCTGGGCGGCGTGGGCGTGGGCGTGGGCCCGCCGCAGGCGCACAAGCACGCGCACGCGTGGCACCACCACCCGCATCCGCATTACAAGTGAGTGACGCGCACGCGTGATTTCTTATGTCACGTCTTCACGCATGCGCGGGTTAATTAACTCGCTATATTTTTTTCGTGAACACTTGCACATGCCATGACGAGTAACGCGTTAAGGCCTTTACGCATGCAACATGGGTACATCAATATATGCATATGCAAGAAAAGTATTCACAAAAGTAGTGTCGGATCTGATACGCACGCGAACACAACTCCTCTTGGCGGGAAGATGACTGTAATTGTATATAGTGTAATTTTTGTGCTTCATTTATTTTTCGATGTCTTTTCCTTGTTTAATAGTAATGTTTAAGTTATTAAAGCGTATGTATGTATATTTTTTCAAAAATAAATTTACATAAATTTGGATTCCTTACAGCGAAATTACGCCACTATTAAATGTGCTCGGAAGTACTCATATAATACTTGTTCTTGTTAAATTTATCGATTTTATGGGCCTGAAAATTTAATACATACATAAAAAGTTATATTTACGAAATGAAGATAGTCTCAAAAAAAATGCAGAAATTTAGGGTAACTTCACTGTGACACCTACAAATTTACTTATAATATTTTTTATTTTGTCATATTTACAGGAGTGCTAGCGGTGGCGTGTTGTCTCCCGGCGGTGGAGTCTCCCCAGGATATTTACCACCGCCGTTATATGTACCGACGTATCATTATCATACGTAAGTGTTTAAAATACCCAATTTTTAAATTAAACTTATATAGACATATTACTCACATATAAAATTTACAAATTATAGGCACATAACCAAAGTTATAATTATGATAAACGTAGTAGAATTCCCATTGATTTAACCGTAAAACTGTAAACATTACATGTATCATTCTTATCTTCTATATCCTAATTGGTAACAGAATCTGTGACCGGGGTCGTGCAATTTGAAAGCATATTCTGAACTTCTACTCTATAACTATTCATCCATCACACCTTCGAGGTTAAGTTAAATTGTATTTGCATCGCAGTGAGTTTTGATGTTACACAGGATAATGCTGCTGCCTATCTATGTATTCGATTTTCTCCCTTATTTGCCTCGTACGACATTCAAGGGAAAAGAGTGGTGCTAGTTAATGCCTATACCACACGGATCTGTTAACCGCATGTTTTTTTTTAATGTACTAAACTTGCGATGAATTTTTTTGTTATTGCAACATCCTTTTTTGTGTGTTACATTGTTTTCTTTTGTATATTTAGTGGAAGTAAACTATTGTGAGTAGTTTATGTCGCGGCTTTTGTCGTTATTAGATAGTCTTAAGCAATATATCGGTAACAACATGTATACATTAGTTTGGTCAATAAAGGATTGTTATTGTTGTTCCAGCGGAGGTGTGAGCGGAGTGGGGGGTGTGGGTGGGGTGGGGGGTCCTCCGCCGGCCCACCACGCGAGCGGCTCCCGGCTGCCCGGCTACCTTCAGCCCTACTCCCCCACGTACCTGGTGCCGCAGCATCCGCAGCAGCATCTCTGGTATACCGACTGAGGATTCCCACCGCATCAGGGGAAAAGGGGGGAATACGGATGCCCCCCTCAACTCCAGTAGCTGCTTGAAGCAAAACGAAGAGGAAGGATGCAATCACAAATATAGGCTGTAATGCTCCCTTAAGAAAATCTTAGTGCCCGAGCCTGGATAATGCTTAATAGAGCTTAAGAGAAAGGATGAGGTTACTCCCTCACCTGCAGTAGACGTTTGAAGCAGAATCAACATGGCTGCAATCATGAATATATATTACTTAAAAAAATCAGAATACTGAATACAGAGCCTGGATAATGCAAGTGTATGAAATATTAAGCTTATACATTTAGAGCTTTAGCATATATGCCTAGAAGGATACCTTAATGTTCTTTTTAAATTCATTTGAAAGAGTGATTTGATAATTATATGGATGCTTCTGCAAGGTAAATACACAAGTATGATGATTGAAAATAAAGGAGATACATCACATTTGTACTGATTTGAAGTTATCAAATAAAGATATAAAGGGCCAGAAGTTTAATTCATTGTTAATTAAATAGATGAACGGATCATGAATTAGTCTTATTCTTATACTTAAAAGAATATCCACAGTGACTGAAATGTAAACTGTTAAAATTAAATAATGATCAATTTTACTGATCAATTTTAATAGAATGAGCGTATATTGACATAAAATAAGACTCAGGCAGGGCACATGGGAGAAGTAATTATACTAAGAATACGAAACGGAATCGAAAAGGAGACGCGCTGTTTATTTCGACGCTGCACGTCGCTAGCGAGGCAAGAAGGAAATGTAACAAGATTTTTTTTTGAGTTTTTTTTGGTGTGGTGTTCTGTGTTGAGTTGTGATATTTGATGACGCTGCGAGTCTTGAAGCTCACGGACGTTCAATGTGTAAGAACGAAATGATCTATCTTAACGCATACGTTCGCCGCATTTATCGACCAACGGGATCGTAAAATATATGGTTGGATATAGTTTATTAATCCCTTTTGTCCGTAAAGGCGGTCGAGCTGCGAATTAATATTAAGAGAGCAAGAAAATAAATATTATCAATCGATCGATTCTATCACACTGCAATTTTTTTATTCAAAACTGTGACTAGTGTGTTCGGCGCGTGATTATAGTTCCTTGTCATATTTGAACGGCGACGCCAATCGGTGTTACGGCTATTTTAAAATGAATAGTCTACGGTATACTTGTACAAATATGAATTTTAGGTTTGAGAGGTTTCTTTATGTTGTTCATTTTTAATATTAAACTTTCACGGGCGTTCTACGGGACGTAGGCGCGTAGTGGATTCAACTAGCGATTTAAGGTTTTAACGTTGCATTCTTAATTATTTTTTTCTAATTAATCAATTCTAGTGACGACGTACGTTCACGTGTATGGTTTGTAAATTGTTTTCTTCCTTTTTTTTGTATTCTTCACTACCTTTTAATTATAATTTTGCCGCAGAAGCGAAGCGAGTAGATTGCATTTACTAATATTTTATCGTAGACGTTAGTGTTTGTACCAAATCATTGTAATGGGGTGTTGTTTTTTTTGTATGCTCAGGGTGTCTATATAGACGACGTTAGGGGTTGATTTTGTCTCTGTAATTTTTTGTTTTTGTTCCTAAAGTGAGCTTGAATGGTTTGTTGAATTAATTAAGATTCACAGACATTCAAGTTTTACAATACATAGAGAAGCGTGTCTCTCTAAGTTAATTGTTAAAAACGTAACGTTACATTAGCGTAACGTTATGTCACATCAGCGTAACGCAATTTAACATTCGCGTAACGTAACATTAGCGTAACGTAACGTAACATTAGCGTAACGTAACAGCGTAACTTAACGTAACACGTAACGTAACGCTAACGTTACGTTACACTAGCGTAACGTAACATTAACGTAACGTAACGTCATTTAACAATTGGATTTAGGAACGAAAACAACAGAATGTCACGTCGATAGTTTTGTGGATGTAAGCCGACATATAACCGCGGTAAATGTTTTAGTTCTTACGCGACAGTGGTTTTGTCAATTACGTTTTTGATTTTAACTCGTTTAACGTAGATTGTAACGTTTTTTGCTTTAGATATTATTGTAATGAGATTTGTCGATGTTTCCTCATCGTTACGTCCCATATCACGTAGCGGTAGTTCTATGTAATCATACAATCAGCTGTGTTTATTACATATATTGTAATGTTTACTAACGGTAAATTTTATATTGTCGTGTAGATATTTCACGTGTGTAGAATGCGGTGATGGATAACTTGTATAGTTGTAGTTTTAACGGTATATTAATGATTAAAATAAATGTGAATTTTATAACTAGTACATACTTGACGTTCATGTATAACTCGATTGAATATTATTATGTGTATTCGCGGTAGATAGAACAAAAATTATTAATTATTATTATTATCTTAATCGTTCTTAATAGTCGATGTTAGTTGAATGTAAACGATTTATGCGAATATATTTCACGGCCGCAATCGTTTTTGGTTTTAAGTTTTTTCGTAGGTGTCGTTCGTGCGCTCGGTATATGAGTTCGCGTCTACATACGGCTGGGTCCTTATACGCGTATTTACACAGTTAGACAGGCCCTCGGTTACAGGTTAATTTCTTTTCTTAGTTAAAACCCGTTTTGCTGGTTATTTTTTTATTTTTTAACCGTTCGTACGTGTCATCCGTGAGTTACGTCACATTTTTTTTTGTTTGGTTATTATAAAAATATTTTTAGGAACAAAGGACTCCAGGAAGTATCTGCTTTAACCCCCCCTTCTCCCCTTAAAATGACGTTGAATATTTCCATATTATATTATAATTGATATTTGTATCGCAATTATAAAATAGATCATTTTATAGTATCAAATATATATGTTCGTATATATATTGTATCCGTTTCTAAGATCAATTTCTTCGAAACGATTTTCTAATACCAACAGACAAAATAATTTGTTGTACGTTGTTCATGGATGACGTTTTACGTAAAGCGACCTTGTATATAAGTATTATAGTTAAGTGTACAAGTTATAGTCATTAATACCCGGCTTATACACTCCATTCTGTTTGTGTCGGTCGCTCGCGGTCCTCTTGTGAGGTTTTATGTGCTCCTAGTGAAAACTGGTGTATGTCTGGTTTTGAAAAATAGACTCTATTTAATCAACATTGTTAGAAAAGCGATTTCCGTATCGATAGATCTAGATTTTTGTTAAATGCAGATCTATTAGTAAATCGCCGATTTTCTAACAATTTTGGTATGAAAAGATAATTTAGCGAAAATCAGACTTATACACATTTTCACTGGGCACAGTTGTATCGTATAAGTCATGTAGGTTTTTAATTTATATTCAATTATATTGGTCTAATAATTATGGTTTCATTGAAAATACTAAAAAAAAAAATTTTTCCCTAGCTTTTTTAATTTTAAGATTGCCCATTCTGATGGGTACTATTCCTACTAAACAAGTTTTGATTGAATGACATATCTGTGCGATATAATTTCTGCATATTGCTTTTGCTGATCGACAATAATAATTAATTATTACGTTTAATTTTACTTTTTAACGGTTGTAGTTAGATTATGTTATGTTCATTGTACCCTTACTTGCATACAGTAGTATATGTATGTCCCGCTCGGGGTTGCGAGAAATTTGCATAATTTTCAAAATATGCCCCGAATTTATAGTTGCAATGTTTGTTCTTTTATCTTTAAACTTTAGGTTTTTTTTGTATTCATACCCCTCTATATTTCTATATTTTGTCATAAAAGATATTTTAGTAAGTCGTCAGTGACATTTCATTATTTCAAGCCTGAGAGATACAAAATAATGATAATTCTCACATTTTTTTTAGTAATTGAATAACTTTCTTCAAAGGTATACTTGAAAATTATACATATTTTGTCCATTCTATGCAACTTTAAATATCATCGACCTATCTTAGTGGATGTGCCTTTGATTATAAATTATTAAACTAAATAAAATCTTATCTAAATTATGATTTATTGTTTTTTTGATTTTTTTGATTAAAGCGATGTATACGGCATAATATTTTTTTATAAGATTAATAAAATACGTGATATGAAATGTATGTTTCCATACACTGCTTAGCTAATTGAACTTGTACATACATGTTATACTACATGTAAAAATATTAAATAATAATGTCTTTTTTTCATTTTAATTAATAATATGTCTATTAGTGTATTTAAATAAAGTAATAATCGCAATTACATAGCCTTGTCGGCTTTATTTAATAACTGAACTTAATTTTAATAATGGTTTATTATGCTTTTGATTGATTATATTAATATCACAAGGCGCATCCCTTATTCTAGGTGCTTGTGTAGTGACTAGGGGTTGCGGGAACCGGTTTTTGTTACAGAACTTTGTTTTGAGTTCCCTAACAAAACCGGTTATCCGGTTTTTCATTCGGTTCCAGGAAAATTATATTTTACTAGCATAATATCCGAATCTACTTTTTCCCATTGGTTTTTAGGGTTTATGACGTATAAAAAAAAAACAAAGACAAAAAGCGGATTAAATCAGTTTTATCGGAACCGGATGAAACCGGTTATATGCCCTAGTAGTGACGAGCTAGACGGCCCCCGGAGGCTGTGAATGATCTCTGTTCAGTGGCGCGCTGTACTGTCACCCTCCGACCTGATCGCGTATATATATAAACATGATTAAAATAATTATATACAACCTTATTTGCCTTAATAGATTTATGTTTGTTGACTGTGACAGATTGTTTAGGTGGAAATATATATTTCAAGATAAATTTCGTTCTCCTAATTAAAATTAATCACAATTACACTAATGATTTATTATTTCATAATCATGTATTAGAATTGACTTACCGGTTAAACTAATTGGAATTATATTATTTCTCTGCCCTTCTCTTGTTTTATCTAAAGGACTGAAAATAAGATTCATCCATTTTTTTTCTTATCATTTCTCTAACGTAGTGTCGCTCGAGATGAGTACTACTTCATAGTAAAATGTTTGAATGACTGAAAAATGATGATACCACATACTAAAGATAAGATTAAATATATTTCCATATTACGATCTGTCACAGCCACACGTACACTAGTTACTATTATTAGGAGTTTTACGGAGTTTTTGGGGTTTTATATGTAAGCATATAATTGATGGAATGTTAACATTATTCTTTACATTTACATTATTTTTTCTTAGTCTGCAAAATTATAAGCTTGTATCGTTTAAGTAGTTATCGCCTTATGTACAGTCACGAGCATAAGTTTATGACTATTGGCATGTTAGAAAAATATCTGTCCCAAGAAAGAGTTAAATAATTCTGTCTGCACGAAAGCAGTAAATATCTGACATAAACTGGAAATTATTCTGGAATTAATGTCGTCACATTTTTTTGCTTGGACAAGTAGTCACCATTATTTGATGTACATTTTCATCACATTATTTAGATGTCACTTGATTATGCTGCCTGTTAATATGAGATAATTTTGCCGCATTCGTGCAGACAGATGTTATTGAACTCGTTCTTGGGATATTTCTGCTGACGTGCCCATCGTCATATATTTATCCTCGTGACTGTACTTATCGTTAATGCTTTTGTGTATATGGGGCATATTTTAATGAAGCACTCAAAATATTTTGTACGTCGGTGCGTCTGTGATTCGTGAACGACTATAGTACTGTTAGTGGCCGCTTTAAATCTGATTGTAAATTTATTTTTGGGTTGTTGCAATAAATTCTTTTTCTCGTGTATAAATTTTCATTTTGCACAACAGTCGATGAAATTGTGCCCCGCGTATATGTATATTTAGTTTTAGATGTATGGTTTCACGCACCGATATATATAATAACGAATCATTCTAATAAACCGTTTTTAATGTACAAATAATCTGATCCCTTTAAGGTGTTTTAATGTTATTTAGTTCATTTACGATTTATTGTTTTTCCTTCGCGAGAGACTCCGGCAAGCACTTCCACTGTGATTATTGTAAAACTAATTATTATTTAATCATTATATTATATAATTGTGCCGGTGAAACTATTATCTTAGTTGTAATACGATTTTAATGATTTTTATGTAACATTTAATATGTGTAAAGTACCCTTTGGTACGCGCCGAGAGCTAATTTTATGTAATGATGGGTATTTTATGTTTTAATTTAGTTTAGTTGCTTGTGTCACACAAGGCGAAATCATTAACATAATTTAAATTCGATATGTGGGTGATCAGGGGATATAGCACTGATGTTGCTTAAGTTTTTTTCTTCAATAATAATCGCATAGTTATTATGAGAGAATTGTAAATAAACATCCAAGTACCCCTTTTTATTTTACTTTTATTTTGCTCCTTTTTTTCCTTTTCCTTTTTGACGGTCAACACGGTTAACTCTGAAAATACATGAAATTTCTTTTTAAATGTTGTTTTATAATATTTTTAATATTGTTCTGGTATATCTGTTAAAAAAAGTTGCAAAAAGCCACATATATGTTCCGAACATACAATAAAAAATAAAATAGAATAGTACAATATAATATCAAATATTTAATGAATACCTCACGCGCATGGCCCTGATTAACGTCATACGGTAATTTAAACTAATTCTTGATTACGAGTAATGAAAGATTAACCTTTTTGAAGTATCTGAAGAATAAGAATAACCATGTTGACCGTATTTTTATTGTTTATTTTTTTTTTACCAGACTGGGCCTGTCTACGATTTTTATTTAGTTACATTCGCGTTACAGGGTTGGTAGAACTTTGCTGCTGTGGTCCAACACGCTAATCACGAGTTAACATCAACGCACACTTTACGAATCTTTCCTCAATTACCTTCGATTAGAAAATTATTAAAAATTGTCTACGGTTCTGTCTTACTAAATTGTCTATGGATTTCAAGTCAAGTGGACCACAGCTTTCTTATAGTAACGCTCATATATTAATGAAGTTGGTTTGGACCCTGTTGCATTAATAGAGTATAAAGCTTGATCGGTGGCTGCAGCCACGCACAGGCATGCTATAGTCAATAGTGGGCGAAGTCGCCAGAGCTGCTGTCTCGACAATAACCCAGTGTCAGACAATAATCATTACTATTATTTGCCTCTGTAGTTCATTTCGTTGGCCCCTTATTAGTGATGGACGGGACTGTGGCCGGATTCTACTATGGAGTACTCAATTCTGGATATATTGCACTGCCACTGAAAACTGCAATATACGAGCTCCTATTTCACCTTTTGGTACGTAAAATATGAAAATAAGACTATACATTTTTACGTTCATATAACAATATGATACTTATTGCTAATACTTAATAGATCAACGACATCTATTAGCAAATAAATGAAATGTTCAGTAAAAAAATGAACGTGTATGGATCATCATACATCCATATATAAGGGCATATCAATGCCCTTCATTCGGTATTTAAATAAACTGCAATTTACATTATCTGGACTATTTTAGTTTTTTATAGATAATTTAATAGAGCACTACTTGCCTGCTATCTCTGCTACGTCGCTTGCATGAAAAAAAAAAGATTGAATTCAATATAAAGGGCATAAATAACCAATTTCTTGTCAGAATATTTATTATAAATTGAGTAATGTATCATATCATTTGACCTCTGACCTCCGCCTACAGTCTCGGACATTTTGTTAGTATCAATAGTTTCTATACGTACCTTAGGCTCTGTAATAGACCTGTAGTGTAAATAAAATACCTACTTAACTTTTAGCGCCCTTTTATATGCACAGATAACGTAATATCACAGATGATAATGAGATTTTGCCGTCTGTTTCCTAGGATCAGATAAAAACATAAATTATGCGGTTGGCAAATAACATCACACATTACACACATGTAAATTCCGGCCGTGTAGTAACATATGCTAACCAAATTCTGTGGAATATTTTAAACTTATTTAATATTTCAAAGAATTCGGTTACCGATGTATATTTGGCACAAGAAAATAGATATCACAACAAAAACTATAGACTAGACCTTATAACTTATAATACTATTTATACATGTAAATATTTATAGATGTCGATATAAAATTGCAACTCTATTGATTTTTATGTGATATTTGTATTATCGCTCGTAATTTACTGTTCTTATACACTAGAATAGAATTTAAATGTTTAATAATATAATATTCACGTGTTTAAAGAGAGAGTACCTAATACATCTTTATCTTGTACGTGTGAATTTTTACACAGATTTTTACAGCTTTTTTGCATTAAGAAGTTAACTGGTTTATTTCTGAACTTAATCCTAGATATACAATCACCAACAGAAGTTAATACGTTTATAATACAATTCTGTATGCTCTTTTACTTAGGTACGGCTAGGATATAAAGGTACATGTTTTCTTAACTGATTTGTAAATAATTAATTAGTATCAATCGATCTATTCAAGAATTTCTGTAATTATAAAAACACATTTTTCAAGAAATCTCTATATGTTCTGCTCTCCACCATTAAGCGAATTCGTACATTAATCGTTACGTAATACATACATATATACATACTTACATTTTTTAATATATTTATTGGTGTTTTCTATGTCGTATTGTCCTCCACGATTAATAATTATTATCTCGTCTTCGTCTACGATAAGTTTTAATATTGACTGAACGTTACGTAATCTTTACATGTGCTTAGATCGCAGCTTTTCATAGAAATGGTACCTAGTATGTGCACCTACATAATAACTAACATAAGTACGAGTTGAAAATAAATGAAGATTACAATTAAATGTTTTAAAGAGCGCACCATATTTCAATTAGAATTTTGTATCTTAAATATAAGGAAGTTACGTGACCTCAATAAATCGACACAATAAAGAATTGAAAATGGTAACCTCAAGATGCGCCTTCATTATGGCCCTCTGTGCGAACAGGCGCGCCACTGTATTGTAAGCTCTGATTAAGTCTCTCGTAAGTCTGATGTCTCAAGTTTGTTATCGTAGCATTTGATAGTTAGTGTGCTGCTAAATTTAGGCTCTATAGGTAACTTTTATATTATATTCGTCGCTCGATATCTACCTAATAGGTATGTGTGATAATAACAGTAAGCTTTCAACTAGATGAAGTACAATGAATTCTAATTACTTATAGGCCAATGTTTATAAACATTATTTTTACACTGTCTATTAATATAAATGTGATTTTGTCAGTAGTTCGTAATGTTTTAGATTACTGCAGTCCAGTGTGTCTACTTGTCGTTTGCTTTGAACAAAGCTAAGTTATTTTGTTCAGTGTCTAAATTTTTAATAGAATGGGAATGGATATACATCGTAGATATTATTTTAAAGGTTTTCTAAAAGTCCGATTTCTCAATTTGTGTACCTTCAAGATAGCTACTTGGCATACATAGGGTTGTAAATAATCTTGCAAACACGACTATTTTTTGAAAAATATTTGCTTCAAACGGCAATGTTTATCACTTTGGAGACAGCGCGCCGCTCGCGAGCGGCGACGTGTCTGCAGAGTGTCGTGTACGCAACTATCTTATCTTTATCGCAAATCTGTTCTCACCAAAATATTTTGCCGTCCAAGTTTCGTACCTCGTACGACAGACAGCTGGACTGTTCTATTTACTACTCGTATATATTTCATTTTATCTACGATTCATATTTCGACACAAACCGACTTTTTAAATTAAACTATAGGTGTCTAAGGTATTTTATATTTATCTAGAGCTTATAGAAGGATTAGGGCTGTAGTCGACTTAAAGTGTGAAGTTATTTGGATGTTAGATTTCTTTTGTGCCGTAGATGGCTAACAAAAAGGTCTTAATTCTTTGTCGGTCTTACACTATTATTATTCAAATGGTACAGCGGATTAAGCTAAGCTACATTCAATAGAATAGACATACAAAAATATATTCAGTAGGTAATTATTTAATCCTCAAACCAGATCGTTGTTCCACATACGTAGAACGTATTAAATACTGTTTGGTTCTGGTTAATGCTTACATTGACTTTTTTGAACTATGTAGTTTACTAAAACTATAATAATCAATTGTTGCTGAATTTGTTAAATTTTGGCACATAATTCCAGGGTATTCCAGGTAGTCCACCCCTCTATGACTGTAAAAATAACTTAGATCTACATAAAGTTCGTAAAATTAATATTCTACAATTTCGAGTCTAGATTATAATAGCAATGGAAATTATAGTAAACCGAAGCCCCAAAGAACCAAAGATCTTGTAAAAGATAAAAAATATATACTTTTAGAGGAAGTCAAAGAACTCTACCATCCAAATAACTTGTACCAACAAGAATATCAGGGATATTTTAGCGGTAGCGTCGGCTTTTTAAACTAGATGACTTATCAAAGATTTATACAAGCTATGGGTGTAGTGTTATTTGTATAGAGCTAGATATCTGTCTCTGTGTCTATTTTATCTTTAGCGTCCGCGTTGCGGCATAGTGGCGGAGTGGGCGAGCGATTACCTCCTGCAAATATTGTAACTGTGTTGCGTTTCACCACGATTATACGTGGACTTACTGGATTCTATAATTAATTAGAATGTTAAATTAGTTAAGGCTTCTATTTACGAGACAAATATTTAATTTTTTGGGTGATCGAATTATTATTAGCAAACTTCACTTTCATAATAGTTAACAATTTCTCTATAGATTCCCTTTTGAGGCATTGAAGGGCCCATGTTACAGGATTATTTCATTTGTATAGGTGTCGTGTTTCACTGTTAGCGGTACCTTTAATACAATGTAATAAGTATAGAAATTAAGTTTAATGTTAGCTTGAACGTAAGTTAAACACGCAATAGTGTAACCCAACCTTAAGAAGATCGATTTGTATTCAAAAACCTGTGTGCCCTCTACGTGTTCTATAGTGGAGTGAATAAACTGGGTCCTATCCTATCTCCATTGTAGATGCGTACCCACCTTAGTTTAAATTCATTTTTGCAACTCCGCCATTGTGCTCGCACTGCTAAAACATTTTAGATGACGCCGTTTGATTGTCATAGATAGGTTACGAAGATTATTTCTATAAAATGTGATTTCGATGTCCAGATTATTCAATATTTGCTGTCTTCTATATTACGTGGTAATTAAGGATATCCTATTAGCGTCCAGTGAGATCTTTGTGTATCAGTGTCTATGCGGCGTCTAGCGGCGCCGTAACTTAACGTACTTACCTAATACCTATTTATGCTAGAATAGTTTCAGTAAACGTAGGATTACGACCAAATTAGACGGTAATTTTAATATATCTTAACACACAAATATTATAACGTTACCTGTACGCTACGAAGCACTGGTGCGGACGAGGGGAAAATTTTAAAAGTACAAATTTATCACACGTTCCCCATAGTCTGCGATGCTTTAAAGCTCTTTTCTTATATACTTAGTATTATATAAGAGAAAGAAGTTGCATTCGAATTGTTTCTAAAATCTTTCTGAACTTTAAAACCTAAATGTCGTGTTAGAATTCGTCACATTCAGTGGTAATTTTTCATCGTTTGGATGTTTAAAAATTTCTGAGAAATTATTTAATAATTGTACACCATAACCTCATGTTTAATTAAATTATTTATTAATCACTTAAATGTATTAGAATTGTGTAGAGTTATAGTTGAATATCGGTGACAGGATCACGTTTTCGAATTAAATCGTAATTTTATAACAATTGATGTGCCTAAGTGTATTACTGTATTATTGTAAATGTATATAATATAATAATTGAATAGTTACGGTATTTATTGCAAGTCTCAGGGTGCGGGTGGCATGGTGACGCAAGCTACCAATTTCGTGTTTCCAGTATGTATTTTGAGACAATAATTCTTATTTGCATTTTTATCTTTGATTCACTTTTGCCAATCTTACATTTCATTGTAACCGTTCGGATTATCGATAAGATTTGCTAATTCTGTTATTAACATAATGTTTTTCTACTCGATTGGAATTTTGTCACGTTTCATAGTATCGTACTGAATAGCGGTAGGTAAATTTCTATTGGAATCGTAGATGTTCTTTTGGTCACGCTCGACTATTTGTGAACACGTAGATAAATGTCTTCATACACTAGAGATTTAGATTTCCCAAATTTTATAGCACGCCCGTGTTTTTGCAAAACAAATGTTATCCTAGCCATTTATGTTGACTTGTTAGATTTGTAACAATGTATGGTAGTGCGCCGGCTGGCGAGGTGTTTAAGTGGTTAATTGTCTATGTATCATTCATACTCGCTGTGTACACGATATGATGGGTAATCGGGTAGTTGTGTAGACTTGATTGTGATATCAGTAAACATTTTCATACGAGCATCCAAAACTTGTTTCATTTCCTATCTACCTTTCCTAGCGCCTTTTTATCTCTTTATAACGTTGTGTATGTATTTAAGTCAGGCCCAAATCTAGGAAATAATAGGTCAAATCGTATGCAACTGCCACAGGTGCCATAATCATATTATCCGCTGCGCCCTCCTTAGGCATGTTGTGAAATCAGTTCAGATTTTTGTAAAAAAAATCAGGTAAAAAGTTGTTTTTTACTATTAACTATTTATAAGCAGCTTTGAAACACAAGCAAACTGTTTTCGCTGACATAATTCAGTCTAGTATAAAAAATATAGAAAAATAAATAAGACAAGTGTCAAAAACAAGAATTTAACGTTGTTTTGACAACTTACATAATTTTCAGACATTACGTAGGGTTGATATATTTTTTTAGCTGACGAGTAGGCGCCACCATTAAATCTGCTCCGGTTCGAATTACTTGAAGATCCGGTGCTCATTTTAGTTAAATGAGATGACATTTTGTAAACAAACCGATATATTAAGAAATAAATCATAACTGTATACGATAATTTCTGTTTTGGTTTCTAGTAAAATCTTATGCGTATTGCAATTAAGTAAATTAGTGTTATAAAATGATAATGTTTGATTAGTTTTCTTGAATCGTCCCTTCTGCTGTGTTACATAAAGACACTCAGATCTCAGAAATTTAACTAAGTATTGGAGCATAAAAAAACTCTATACTTTATTTGCTTCATCATTAAGTACCAAATAATTAATATCAATATCATATTTGTTAAAAAAAACAAAAGATGTGTGTGTCCAGGGTTCGAACCCATGGATTCCAGTGTGAAAAACCATTTGTTAATAAATATTTGTTTATAGGTATATTTTTATATTTGATTTGATATTTGTTGATTTTCTTGTGTGTAAGGTAAGTGGGTAGAAATAAAAAACACATGTACCGTATGAAGTAAGCTTTTTTAACTAATTTTTAAATGGAACACAATACACTATAAAACATTAATTAGAAGATATTGGCCGAATATTTACAACGAACATACAGTTATTGGTCGACGACATGGATACGACTGTCGTGTCGGGATGGTAGACAAGGTTCCTTCGGGAGTAGGATTATACACCACGATTTTTAAGTCGTTGTGTATAAACTTCTATAGTTCGGCTCGGATTTTACAAATTGCCTCTGGAGCTTAAATAGAATACACAGGCATACATTACCTTAGGACCCCAATTTTTATGCGTAATAAATACACTTCAGTGCATATTATATACAGTGTTTTGCTAAACAGGGGTCTTTTGGAGACTCAGTCACAATATACACGTTCATTCATATATTAACAAAATAAAATTATATCTGATGTATTAAATTATTTCTCATTCTTTACAATTCACGGGTACAGACTGCATTTACTCTGCGTCCAGAATTACTAACACTATTTTAAACAATTAAACATGACAATTGCATCGTAAAATTATGTTCTGAGATCATATTCAATACATCACAGGAGTTAGAGACAAATAATTAAAATTACAAGACCGACGTGCGTTCAAGGGTATCAAAAATGTTAGATATGTCTAGACCAGTGGTTCCCAAACTTACTGAAAACCATTTGCAGACCACGATGGAACATTAAATCTTAATATTAAACTCACTTGTATCCCACAACATTGAATTCACAAATTGAAACGCGCGGTAGTGCATTGCCAAATCATTCTGGCAAACGCACTAGTGTGTTACCTTTAGATTATTTGCAGATATTTTGAAAAATCTTTGAAATGCAATTGTTATTGTAACTTAATAATTAATTATTTAGAATAATGTCTGTGTAAGTTATATTATTAAAATGCGTCAAGTAGACATATTTAACATATTTGACTTTGATCTATTTCTCAAAAACTCCTCCACGAAAAAAATGAACGATTAAGGATCCCGTTACGATACTATTTGGCACATAACAACATCCAAATAGACATTTAAACAATAAAATTATTACAAACATCCCATGTTGTTTCATAAGCAGGCGCTGGATTCTCAAATATAGATATTTGTCCAAAATAGTAAAGATTTTGTCCAATCATCCATATTTAAGCAAATAATTTGTTTCTTGGTATTTACATTATATGGACGCTTAGGTTTATAATAACTCTTATATTTACTTCAAATCATGATTTGTATATTATTTCAAATACAAAATGGATATATACATTTATTTTAAAAGACATGATTCTCTAATTTAATAATCATTTCCTTTAGGAAATTTGGCATGTTTTGCCAAATTAAGGTCTTATTTAAAAGATAGATATTATTAATATTTAAGGAAAATATGACGTCCGACAACAATTTCTTTCTTTTCATATTTCTATCTTTAGCATGAATTAAAAAAAATAAGCATCCATTATAATGCACTACAAAAATATATCAAAAATATTTTGTTGTTAAATGAATATACAAATTATTGCATCAACCAGCCCATGTTTCTGAAACAACAATAGTAAACACAATTCATAAATTCATGAACAACTTCAAATTAAACGAATCATAAAGTAAACCATCTCGCCTCGCAACAGAATATAAAAAATAGGTTATTTTTCTTAAAATTGTCAATTACAAAGTTCATTTACAATATATTTCATTATCGTGAGACGGCCTCACCGAGACCTAGTCAGACTTAGCACTACTGACGCTTTGGTTGGAACGCACGGACGAAGCTAATACCAGTGTTGTATGGTGAATGTTACAGCTATTGGAAAATGGGTAAGTTAATAAGTAAATGTCATAAATTTGTAAATGTACGGAAAGAAGCACACAAATGTATAGATGTACAGAAAGTAAACAAGCATTCAGACCGATACTGTATGACAAATCAAAGGCCCACGTTGTGCCTTAAATTGAAATGTATTTTTGTTTAGTACAGAATATTGGTAACCTCTGGCCATAAACTTTTCCCCAACACGTTAATGTAAATCCTATACTTTTGACACACTCATGTTTTTGAAAACTCAGATTACCCGTTACCCAATAGCTGCAAAAACCTTGTAGAATCCTACAAACACACGTATTCTCCAACTTTAAAACTACCGAATGAAGTTATGAAAATGAAAATGAAGGTCTTTTAAGTTTCCACCGCAGCCCTTATACCTAAACAGAAATGAGAATTTGTACTTTACTAAGGGCTGCGGTCGTTGGCATCACCGATTAAACAAACATTTCAAACAACCGGTAAACGCTAGAAATCCAATATTAAACAATCAATCATCAATATATCAATATAATCCATTAAAATACAACAACAAAACGAATATACTCATTTGCGAAGGAATAGTACTAGAAACAAAACACAAATACTCAATTGTTGCAAACTTTAATGCTTGAATGCCTTGAACTATTCCATTTATATTTTATTAGCTAAATTTTCGTTACGTTTAAGGTAACAACATCGTTCAGTGTTGAGTATTTGTATTTCACTTACACTAACTTGGTGTTGTTTTGTTTTAGTGTTTCGTGAAAAATCATCTCTTGATACCTTATCGATAGCATCGAGAAAGGACATAAGAGAACAATTTCACGCAATTTATGTCAACGTCAAAAATACTCGCACAATGCAGCGAAAATTTGATTTTCACCGTTCAGTGTTAGTATTTTCGAGGTATGTTATTGTGACCTTTCAATTATTCAATTGGACACTGTTACGCCGGTTCGATAGACCAAAATTTACCTTAAGTCCTGACAACTAAACTAATTACCACTACATCTACAAATATAACTTAATTTACTTGTCAAAGAGATCATAATAAACTTATAGTTAATTGTCACATATATTAAATATATTGCCCTGAACATTAAAATTTCAATCGAATAGTGTTATAGGAGATAAGACGGTACAGAATCCTTGAGCAAAATTTGGTAGTTGTGATGTAGCCATTGCAGTGACAAAATAATATATTATACTCATATACTACGATATAATGTCTGAAACTATCTTACAAATTACTTAACATAATTAAATTGTTCTCCACAATGTTAACGTCGCGACATCAAAAAATAAATTAAGAGATAAAAAATAAATTTGCACAATTGCCTTTAAACACTGCGCTCAAAATTGAACGATGCCATGATAGCTTAAGATTATAAAGGTTATACATGATCTGAGGTATGCACGAAATGGCAACGCTGCGCCCGTGACGGTTAGGCAAGCTAACCAAAAGCTAGGGAAGTGACGCCAATGGCATTCCTGACGCAAAAGTCCGTGTCCGCACACAATTAGAAGCAGCTACGCAGATTTAGCTGCCTGTGGAACCAGTCCCGTTCAATTCTGGCGGAGTGTGGCGTGGCGGAGCCTAGCTGGTGCGCTTGAAGGATTGCGACAGTCGCGCTACCTTTGGCGGGCGAATGTGCGCTCCCGACGAATATTCGTGTTTGTGCGCGTGCGCAGGTGACTTCTTCCCGTTGCTCGATAGCCGCTTGCGAGGTTTCAAGAAATCTGGAAAGGCAGAGAAAATACCGTTAATTTTCTAATGAAACAGAAACAACAAAAAATCTCTTTTTTTAAGTTATTCATCGCGAGGTAACAAAACTTAAAAATAAACCACGTTTCGAAAAGCTTTCTTGAATCTTGTTAAAGTGCAGTATGCAGGCAGTAAAGTACGAGAGCATAAAAACGATCGTAAAATCTGCTTATATCGGAGGCGTGGCCTACAACGACTGATTCGGTTGAGTTTTACGATCTCCGAAACTGGTGGTTCGTTAAGACCCGGATGCTTGCTCCGTCTGGGTCCCTACGGTTGACATTTTTACGACTTTATCCGTGGATAGCTTTAAATGTTGCTCTAGCGCACTTAATGCACCCAAATCCTTTTACCAAAAGATCGTCGGCGACGCCCTTTGTGTCCATTTCTAATTTTGTAAAAATATAGCCTTAATAACGATAAAAGTTTTATGGTCTTTTTACTACTGTTTAATCTGCGTTATAATGGGTGAAGGCTGTGAGTTACTGGTGTGATTTACATTGAGCGAGTTCGGTTCACAAACTATCGGCGTGTAACTTCAAAGTTCACGAGCGCCCTGATTAGATAATGCGGGTTGTAAATTGCAACAGACACGAAACTTACTACATTAACTATTTTTATGAGCTGTTTAAATGATTCGAAACCATCACTACTGGAACTAAACTCGTAATTCGTATTGCATTTGCATAAAAAGTGTCATTAAATCTGTCAAAAATAATATTAATAACAAAGCTGGTATGGGATAATCGAGAGATTTTTAAATCAGTTCGTGATTCTATTAAGATTTGTAGCGTTTATTTATCTTTTTCAATTTATTGTATTGTTGCCTATTAAAAATATGAGTAATAAACATTTGATTGTTATGCGGTTGTAAACCTCATAATTATGGTTTAACTAACAATCTCATGAGGTAATAGCATCCATCATTGATGGAAAATTGATTGCTTATAAGCAACATGGCGTTTTTAAGTAGTAAACCTTCAAAAATCTTGTTTACTTATACTTGTAGTTACTGTAGGTGGTTTTTCATTCCTTTATTTTTAGTAATTCATTCTCATTTTGGGATATTTTTTTTTAGAATTCACCCAAAGTTATTTGTCAAACTAACTTGTAACTCAAAGCTACAGTCAAGATAGCTCAATAATGATATTTTGTGTCTGTATTAGGGATGCTCGATGAACATCGATGTTCAATGATCATCGATGTTTAAAGCAAAAACATCGATGTTCTAACATCGATGTTGGTATATGAGAAATATCGTATCATCGATGTTGAGTCACGGCCTCACGCACGACAAATGTCAGTTATATTTTCGTTTTTTTTTGTCGTTAAGTTAGATATTGTCGTTTTTTTTGGTCGTCAAGTTAGCTTTTTAACCAAACATCGATGTTATCCAACATCGATGTTCGGTTTTCGATAAACATCGAATATCGATGTTGGGTTTTCGATTATGACATCGATGACAACATCGATGTATTTCTAATATCGATCATCCCTAGTCTGTATCCAAACAATCATTTGATTAAGTTTTGACGTGAGTATTGTTAAGATAGATATCACTTAACCAGCTGCATTTACATGTCAGTTTTAGTTTAGGTTCTAAGTCAGGGTGTTCGTATTTTCTTTATGTGGTCTTGGAAATCACTATACGGTAATCTAAGTGTTGGGAAAGGAATCAAAGAGTTACCTTTATTATAGCAGTTATATTTCAGACCTCACACATTTATAACCCAATTTTTTGCATCGTCACCTACGTACTCTATAAATCCCGTGTGTGAATATGTATAAATTTTGGCTCAATAACATCAAACTGTATATCGAGATTGCCCCTACATATACACCTATATAATACACCAAGATAATCTTCAAACCAAATGGCTAACTGCATAGCAACGGACAAGGTCAGAATAAAATTTGGCGTCAAATATCTACAATCTAATTAGGAACAATATTTGAATAACAGATATAGCGTTGTAAATGGTCTCGTAGCATCGGTTTAAAGTTCAAGGTTGAATTTAATTGATGAAAACTAAATGCGGCTTCAACGAAATAATGCGGCAATTTTAGAATTTTGAATGTTTTTCCTTATTAAAGTCTATTTAGCTTCTTTGTTCCAATATTTAATTAGGTAACACTGATTGATACAAAAAATAGTTTCATTAATGTAGAGTAGAGGCCAATGTTATTTATTTATATGTTATTTATCTTTAAATATAATTAAACTGTTGTTCCGAACAAAGCTCGTGTTCCTTACGTAGTTATTGGTTATTGAATTACAATAAACAATTTTAAGACCGTTAAATAGCAAGACGTGCCTACATCGTAAACAACAATTTTGTTTAATCACAACAGATTAAATATAACCTTTAGAGAACTTGATTATTTTAGATAAAGATGTCACTCGTAAAAATTGAGAATTCTTAATCCCATACTTATATTGTAAAGGCCATTTGTGAGGATGTATGTATGTTTGTTAGTCTTTCACGTAAAACCTACTGATCCGATTTGTCTGAAATTTGGCATACACACATTTTTTGACCTGGATTAACATATCGGGTACTCTTCATCGTGATAAGTAACTGATTCGGGCGGAGCCGCGTGTAAAAGCTACTCAATCTTACTTAATATTGTAGTCACAAAATTTTGTGAGGATGTTTGTGTTCGGACTCTTTCACAAAAAAAAAAACTATTGGTCAGATTTTAATGGAATTTGGCATGAACACTTAAAATATATGTCCACCTTGGTAAATGGCCGAAGTGGCAGAATCGCGAGTAAAACCTAGTACTAAATAAGAAATAAAGCGAAGCGTATAGCCAGGTAGGTAATAACAAACAGTATTCGTCGGAATCACTAAAAAACCAAATCGTTCTGCAGTCGGGAACTATGTCAGTGACGTCACGGCGGCCCAAGGTCGACTGGTGGACCACGCGTTCCCGCCAATTTTACTCGATAACCGACCACGTGCGTTTCAAACGACGAATATGCTATTTTTTTTTTAATATTTATGTAATTGAACATATTGCACGTGTAAACTTCTTCCAACTGCAATGGTTATAGTCACCACGTGGAGTCCTCGATTATATCCGCGTCATGTCAAATTTAATAACTATTACATATTTCTATCTCAGATCTTAGTTTAGATGTAATTAATGTAATGTAATTTTTAGGTAAAAAATAATGAAACACCAATTAATATAATATAATTGAATGAAACATAATTTTTTGCATTGGCCTTTTTCGATGGAACCAACTACATACCGGAGAGTACACAAATCTAAAACGTTAATATGTATATGATAATTCTTACATCAGGACAACATTGCGTAACAACAACGTGGTTAACCTAAAAACGAATATGAATGAACTTCAAATTGTTTACCCATTATCCACAAACCATATAAATAATGCTATAAACGCGCTATTAGCAACAAACAACGAGAAAATACTTTCACATCATTACGCAACAAGATTCCCGCCAAACGTTCAATGGAGCGTTTCGCGCCATTTGCACGAATTACGCGACCCCTTTCGAGAGTCGTCTCGCCCGTGTTGTTTGTTTGGGAGCTTGTTAAATTCGTTTCAGTCGGATAACACTTGGCTCGCGTAAACAGGCGGCCGTACGTGAACATTATGGCCTTGAAAGTTGAAGTTCTACGCGTGCTCCCAACAGCCGACGCCTTCAATCAAGCGCTAGGGATTTTATGAGCGTCGTAACCGTAACCTAAACTATCTGGTATCCGAAAGAGCCACTATCTCATACGAATTAGAATATATATTAGGTACTCCAAATATAAGAAAAGTTTAAGACTAAATAGAATTGAGGAAAAATCTTTGAAATATCTTAATGGATCTACCATTGTGATTGTGAATGATGCGAATGTGAAATGCATTTAATGTTTTCCAAGCGTTTAAAATCTTACAAGTACAACATGACGACATAACCAAGAATCACTATATTGAACGTAATCAGTTTGGATAAGAATAAATGAGAGTTCACGAGAAACTGTTTTTATTTTTATTGTTTAAATTTGAATTTCAACGTAATTTCATCAAGGGATCACTACTTTCGGATATCAAAATTTGATCCGAAAACTCATAACTGGCAACACTAGAACAAACTAAACATTATCACAACATTATCCGTAATCTTTTACCGCAGTACACGCATTGATAAGTAGGTAAGTTGATAAATGATAACGCACGAACGATGTACTCATATGAGTATTTCTACTTGAATTGTTATTGTATGAAATACTTGTAATCGATTAAGGAAAACAATTGCATTTATCATTATCACTCAAGACAGTAGGTAACCACAGAAGGCGGCGGACTGATTGATGATTATATTGTATTTCTTTAACTTCTTATTTATATTTACAGACCTGATATCAATTTCTACATAATTATAGTGGTTAACGTAGCAGTTTGAATAATTGCTAGATATTATTATTAATGTTTCGTAATCAATAATATATCTCTAGCCATATTCAAAGTTCTCTTAGACGAGACGACTATATTTTAGACAGTTCAAGAGTTTGTATACCTTAATAAGAACCCTTCTGATTTGCCTTTTAGGCGTGTTTCCTTGTTTTCTTTCTCCTTGAAACAAGTGATCGTTAATTTCTAATACCAAGATTTTCAAACATCAAAAGGATCACTTTGGTAAACTGCTATTAGAAAGATATATTAAATCATACCACATTAATCATATTCTATTTGTGAATGCCAAGTTAACATAATGACAGAGTTCGTTGAAATTTATTGGGTAGCCGAAGTGCGGTTATTTTGGTCGACCTAAATATCTGCGCGGGCGCACGCGTCCTCTCTTTCAGTTATATTACTTGTTTATAATCCACCATGTATTTACCGTGGGATAGGTATTCGAACAATTTTATTTGTATGCTTCATATTGTTATTGGCATCAGTATTTTATCAAATATCCTAACAATTCGCAAGGTAGTTTGAGAAATGTCAAACTTTTAAATTTCTAAAGAACGTTGCACGGAATAAGTCTTTAACCTTTTAAATCTTCTACTACATACATATGTTGTTTTATTACATATTTCTATTAAACAATGGGAAATAAAGCAACATTGTAAGTTGGCAACTGTTTAGTTTAAAATAATATGCACCGAATGCAGCGCACGCGCTTGGAAGGTTGTTCAATGGATACGCATCCGTCTCGTCACACGACTGGAATGATAGATGGGAGAAAAAATAAAGGCTAGGACTATTAGTACGTGAAGGGTTCGTCCTGAGAAGCGTCAAATTGGATTTTTTTGTCACGCTTCCTTGGAACCAAATCGCTTGTTGACGCGTCATTTTCATGTTTGTCCTTTGATTGCGGCCGCGGTGTATGGCCCACGGACCACTGCATGCCAGGAAACAACGTGCGCAACTTGAATAGATAAATATTGAGTCAGTGTGGGATAACACCGATTTTTTTCGCTTTATGACACAATAAGTCACATTATAACAAAACAACAACAGTAACAAAAAAGCAAAAAAAAAACAACAACAGATTTGCCCACTTTAACCTATTCTTTATTCCTTAAATTTAAGCGTATCTTAAGAGTTCTTTGTATAATCTTTACAACGTTTGTTGCGTGCAAGCGTCTTTAAAAAACCGATTACGTCCAGTAAAATTACTTCAAGTGCAGCAAAATTACTGCATTTACTCCTCTGTGTTTATTGTTACAGAACGTGCCGTACAAAGAGTTCGTGAGCGAAAAGTATTTCCTTGCGCACAAATGTTGTCCAAATGTTGGCTGTTGCCGAGCTCGCAGGAATGACGTAAGGCCGCGGGTCACGATCCAAAAGGACTCAGTAAAACGTGGCCGTCATTACGGCGTCATTGCACGAGCCCCCGGCTCGCCTTTACAAATTGAAAATTCCTTTCGGAATGTAAATTATAGGGGTAATCATTCTATGAACTGATTATGTCTAAGCAAAGAATTTTTGAATGATGATTTCAAGATAATCGTCGTACTAAGGTCACGTGATTGCTGAAAAAAGGTGAATCAAACGACGATAGACGGCGCCCACACATTTCCTGACCTGGGAGCTCATAAATTTCAAAAAGCTTCGCAGACAATTCGCAAACATTTCCAGCAAATGATTGCGTGACCGGTGACGTGTGGGCCAAACTGTAGCCGCACAGACAAGTCTGAACTTGATCGAACGCGTCGCCGTCGTAATGTTTATCTTGTAGTAATGTGCTATAGGCGAGATAAAGTAGTGATTTTTAATTGTTACTTAATGCACAGACATTTTCAGAGAAAGAAAGAAATAGCCTATGCTACGTTTTTTAATCATCGAACTCACGAAAATCACAGAACGTTTTGTTATTGTCGTATGTTTATACAAAAAATATTTATAATTCTGTGCTTTGAGTATTAAGTGTACTAAAAGCACACTTAATACTTTCTGTAAGGTTCATAATGTTTTAATAAATAAAGTGTTTGAAGGCGAGGGGCGAGGGGGTGTTGGAAAAAACGGGCGCGGATTTGTCAGGCGTGGGCGGCGACTGCGCTCGCGACCAAACAGGTTAGTAACTCGCTGCTCTAGCGCACACCGATTCACTTTTTATTTCCTTCGTACAGGGCTGCAGAATCAATCTTGCAATTTCACGCGTTCGAGAATCGCCGTGATTCTTCTAGATTTTTTGTCGTTGGACCTATGCGCTGGACACTAAAAAACAGCAGAGTCATTAGTTTCTTTGCTCGATTTGCAACATTCCGTAGCTTCAAAATCACTTTCTACTCTTATTATACACATTTGAATTCCATAACATACAAAGATAAACAGAACCAAGACTCGGTACAGAGAAATATAAATATTCATCAATTTCAAATTTACCTTTGGGACAGTCAGCCACGACCCCAGTCAATAGTTCCAAACATAGTATTACGAATATAGCCAGTTGCACAATAGCTTCATTGAGTCGTGGACAGGAAACCAATTTGTTATAACAGCGGCGACTAGATCGCGAACGGGAATGCCGAACGCTTGCATTGTGATTACGAACCAGTTCCCAAATATCTAGGTCAAGTGAAAGGCGATTCGATGTCAGAATAGCTGCCCGTTGCGGATACGCATTGCGTCCAAATACATCTTGGATTTGACGACGCCGAAAATATTGTTGCATTAACTCTTACTAGGATTTATTATGCATGGGGATAAAATGGAGAGAAAACGGAAAGCGTGATTAGCGTAATTATGTAGTTTTAGCAATCAACGAAATTTTTGATATGATTTGATGACACGTCAGAAAAAGTGACACTTGACTAGATGGCAAATGATAAATGTTTCGAATTAAACCATACTTGCTTCTGATATAAAAAATACAGGTCATAAACACAGCTTTGAAAGCGTAAACAGTTAATAAAAAGTTTCGTTGAAAATATCGCCTGATGTTAACCATTGGACCTAATAGAGCATGACAATGATTTTCTATTGCGGACAACCCTAACAGAAATCTAGTGTACAACTGGATGATGATAAAAAGTAACAAAAAGGAGCCCCGCGCGTATCCGTAAACCGAATACGTATATATAATATAGCGGTTTAACTCGCAGCTACTGGTTTTAAGACAGCAGCCTAAACAAATAAGTGACATGCAGTCAGGTAGTATTGTATCTCGCTCTTAACATTTGTTCAATATTATCTGATATAGTTTATTTAAATTGCGGTCGCCGTCGGATTTTTTGTTGCTGTCGGATGAGGGCTGTCCTTTGAGTTTTATTTTGACAAAAGGTGAAGCGTGCGTGACGGATATATCTTCGTCAACTTCCTAAAGTGATATGACGCGTATCAAAAAACAACTTATGTATGCTGAGGTTGTCGCTTAGATTAGATCCAAAATTTGATGTTACGTTATTGTACAAGTGTGTCCCACATGCATAACTTTATGCCCTGCGACATGAGTGCACTGGTGAGAAGTGAAAACATGCACCTGTGAACAACTTCGAGGGGCGTTCGATGTTCCTAAAGTAGAACAAATATGTGTTCCCATGAGGTCTAAGTTGGAGTATCTTGAGTTTCTGCGCTTTAACACATTTTAAATCAAAATTTATTACCATAGAAAAGGTGTGGCCACGGTTCAATCAAATATGACTACTAACTTAAATTTTAAGTTCAGAATGACTATGCTAAGGTAACTTTTTATCTATTCTGTTATAACAAGATAATAGACGATAGAGCTGATTCAACTATTGTATGAAAAGTAATTTTCATTTTTAGCCGGAAAGAATGCGCAAACAGGAAATTACGTGGTATGGTTATCCATTTAAATTATAGATCGTCAGATTGCTATATTTGTCAACCTATTTACCCAGCGTAGCGGTAATGTTGTGAAACAGTGGACTATTATCGTAACTTTCGTTTTCCGTGTACGTTTGTATCACTTTCATCAATCAAATTAGAATGTTTATAGTTTAAATAATATCTGTAGTATTTTATGTCTCTTTAGTAAGACTAAGTGTGGTTATAAAGCAGTAAATATAGCTAGCGATTGCAAAAACCAGTTTGGTAAAAACTGTGAGAATTTTTTCATCAAATTGTAATAATGGTTTCTAAATAACCACCTTCGACGTGCAGATTTAAACTCAGGTGATTCGTGTAAGTCTAGACCGACAAATTGTGTACTGCTATTATTTAGATCTAATCTCTTAAACAGGATGCTGTAAATTAGATGTCTTGCACAACATTGAAACCTAAATTGGTAACGTCGAACAAGCGTTTTTCTTCAGATATTTTGAGAATATTTTGCACATATTATTTCATTCATTTGGGTGTTCGGATGTGCTTGATACTATAATACAGTTTGCATAATTATATGCACGAGAAAGTAGTGTGATAGCCGTAGTTGTAATTGGGACAAAGTATTTTTGACAACAAAATAAAATTATTTTTGAGCAAATCCATATCTGTACTTTCTACCTATTCTTTTTGCATTTAGTTCTTCGCAAAGTTGATATTTAAAAAAAGTTATTCAGAGTTAACACTTAAAAAAAAAGAACAATTGACTTCTCATAATAAAGTTCAAATTATTCAACAAACACACTTTCTAAAGTAAATAAGCTGTGTGAACCTCGGGTTGTAGTTAACAGTAAAATGTCAAAGTCAATACTGCATAGCCGTTACATGTGTCGCTGGACATACATAGGTTTTCGCGTGCACTTGACAAAAACCGGCGTGATTGATAGGTCGCCCGATAAACTGGGCTGGTCTCGATATGTGGGTCTAACGCGCTTGGGTGTTTACTCTAGATTAGAATAGCAATGTCAAGTACAAGATATTTAATCAGATTAATGTTTAATAGCTTGTCGTGAAACGGTCAATATAATGTAATTTAAAGGAAGAGGTATGATGTGAAATACCAATGAGAGACATTTGACATGAGAGACATGAGGACAATGGTATAATGTACTTGTATGGTATATTTTTTTAAGTAAATGAAAATAAACTTTACTAGTAGTTCGCTTATATAGACATACGTATTTTTCCGTTATTTCGTTATTATGAACGTATTTCTCGTTACATTCCTGAAAGAGTGGACGGGACAAAAATTATGAAAAGATAGTTCTTCTAATGGCGATTCCTTCGGTATTGTCAAATGACCATAAGAGACGCTACCGAATGGAAATTACTCCACTAGGTAGTGCTAAATTCACTGTAAGAAATTATTACATCGCAAAGTTGTTTTCCTTCAAGTATGATTATAATTGTGGTTTGTTTATTGCTTAGTAACAAGACTAGAACTTTAGAAACTGGTGTACACGTAATTGTGAAAGTAAGTGGGAAGGCATTGTTGCGTGTCGGATTGGTGGTTGCAGTGAGTGGTGACTATCTAACGATGTTTATATGCACGTGAGGCGTGTGAGGGAAACCTTCAACAAATCGCTCGAACAAACTGGTTCGTAAAAGATGAAATTTTGCAATATATTAGTTACGATTTTTACATTGAGATGTTAGCGGGATACAAATCGTTATTCGTGTATATTAATTGGACATTATTGAAGAGATAATTTGAAATAAAATTGTCTATATGTGACAATTCTATTTGTAAATTTTGTAAATGCCTATTCTAAGCATGATAAAAAATTTAAAATGGTCTGATGATATTGTTTGCGAATGCAACTATTTTCATTTTGGTTTGCATGCGATAATTTTAGAAATTCATAATAATAACATTTAACTGCGGAAACACCTAAAGTTGTTAACTTTGACAAAGCCCTGCACGAGATTGCACGCGCGTACAGACGAATTTACGACACGACCTCAATAAAATCGTAAGCTAAGGTCGTGCCTTTCACCTCTGGTGAGAAAAAAGTGTATCGCAAAAGTGGATAACGTTGCCATGACATAATACAGGTTTGCTTTAAAGGCCTTAAGAGCATGCAACTCTTTCAATTGCCACAAGTGTAAACTATACGTGTGCCCTTATTTGATAGTTAATTATTATCATATAAGCCAAACAGTGAGAAATAAATGTATGTACAGAGAAGGGTGTACGGCCTTTTCTTGGCATGATCCAAAATACACACAGACACGTAAACATAAA
Source organism: Cecropterus toxeus (assembly GCA_018249875.1). Taxonomy (NCBI): domain Eukaryota; kingdom Metazoa; phylum Arthropoda; class Insecta; order Lepidoptera; family Hesperiidae; genus Cecropterus; species Cecropterus toxeus. Next base: position 30,914 of record DWNE01000213.1, read on the forward strand.
CACATGTAAATAAAGACATGCTAAAACCATAAAACTATCTAAATTTAACAAGTAGTTAGTCCGGTTTAAGTATCATTGTTGTGAGAAATTTGCTGGGCAAGGATATTTTACTATAACCAGAGGAAGTCTAAAGCGCTCCAGCAGTTTTTGCAGTTTGAAGTAACAAACGAGCATGCAGCCCACCTAATGGTAAGTGATTATTGCCGCCCTTATAAAGATCGGGGGTTCTATCTGAAGCCGACCGCAGGTGCGTTGCTACTCCCGAGGACTGGGATGGTCGCCTATATAAGTGAGCTGGCAACCACACTCTTACACTCGTAAGAACTGCTTTTCGCTACAAATAACTGAATACATCTAAAGTCATATGACCAATCAGAAGATCTTGGGATCTTGGTTTTCCTTTAACGACCAAACGGTAGCGGCTAAGTACCAAACGCCTAAATTTTCTTTATCACGTGATTTAGTGCAATAAAACTGAAATAAAATCGGCTCGGGTCAATTTGCGCAGCACACTGCCGAAGTTCAACGCACGGACGTCCATTTTGAAATTATTCACGCGACCTCTGTTTTATGCATCGTGGCCTGGTGCTATTTCACAGATTAACTAAACCATCATCATTTAGTGATGGGAAATTTTATAGACAATCGCTTCATAAACTACTTTTACACAGACTTAGATGCAATTTCGAAATTGTTATGGACGCATACAAAGGCATGTAGACGAACACTCAAACGCACTATCTAAATCTATAATCGTAAGGGACTAAGCCATCATCGTGTAGAGGTGGGAAATTTTATAGACTCGCTACATACACTAGTTTTACACAGACTGAGATTCAATTTCGAAATTATTATGGATGCACACAAATGCAGGTTCACGAACACCCAGACACATTACAGATGTCTAAATCTATATATATCATAAAAGTTACAACCTCGTCATCTAACAAAAAATATCATTATTATCGCATTTATCCTGCTGTTATTTCGCAAACATCTTCAGAAGGTGCACTATATAGATCCCTTGATTTTTTTAGAAGTGGCAAACAAGCTAGCAGATCTACTGATTCCAAGTGGTCATTGCTATTCTTCGTATGTAATCTACTTACATCAATTGCAGAATACGATATTTAAATGCCATCTTTGGTATGTTGGTAGACTTTTGTATATCGATATTATAAATTAATATATTTTGTATTAGGTACTTAGAACATTATGAAGAGATTAAATTTAATCATAATTTTAAAGAGGTATTGTAGAGAAAACTGAAATTAATACCAATAAAAGAAACTTTCATGGTTATACTAAACCAATCAACGGTAACTTATTTGCGTGCGTTCCTTTTGTCTCCAACCAAATGATCATGAAGTAGACTTGTCCTTTATTGTCGTGCTTCTGAATTATTTATTAGTTACCGATTGGTATTTACAAGAGTCAAGTGAGTGGCTTATATGCATCAGATAAGCGGAAACATTTCTGTCAGACTTATCTAAATCTTTCAGTTTCTTGTAGGTCAACTTTCTCTGTTCATGTCTAAAGTTTATAGCATGTTAAGGACACTTATGAGACAATATTTATAAGCAGAACTCCATTTTTACAATATAGACCAGTGTTTCCGAACCTTTTCTAAGCCATGCCCCACCTTAACATTTTTTTTTGTCCCCCATACACAATTTTAACCCGACTGCGTCAGAAGGAGTCATCCTCGAAAAACATTAGCTTTAACATTACAACCCAAAGCGAAAGTGTTAAAGTCGTGTCGAGTCCATTTTTAAATTACCCCTCTTAACTATCAAATTGCTTGTGGGGCCTGGGCTCTACGTTGGGAAACACTGATATAGACGGTAAGTTACTTCAGCTTGTGCATTAATGTGTAATCCACCGGATGGCCACCTATCATGATGGCCAAAACTCGCGTCCATGGACATCTGTAATTAACACCAGGTAAGAGCATTCTTACTACGGTTGGCCACAAGTGTGTTGCATAGAAGCCTAAACTGGAACGCATTGGAAAAGTGGGTCTCGTTTACCAATCAGAAATTTAGAAGTTTATGAAGATGTAACGCTCCCTGTATAATGTATATCTTGCAATTAAAATCAGATCAGCAGATTCCGAGAATACCTCCAAATATTTTTTATATCTTTGCACGTCCGATGTACGACGAAAATCAGCTCAGTTATTTTAAGATTATTTTTGAGATAAACTTAAATGAGCCACACGAGGAATAAACACATGTTTTTATTTTGCAAAACACAGGCAGTCCTTTAATTTATACTTTTTGTATCTAGATAGATAACGAGTTAGAAAGCAATTTGTTCGTCCAGTTCTTGCCTCCTGGATAATATAATTGTGTGGAGAATTTTTTAATCACGTATCCGTCACTCACGTATCTAAGCGATCCTGCGGGTGTCGCTTAGGGCGTTCACCCTCAGCGATCGTTGACTTGGTCTAGCCACAGGTGAGGCAGGGACAATATATCTAGCTCGGTGGTCGGCGCGAGCGAAGATTCTGTTTCACGGGAAACTGCGGTAGCCGGCTCTGATTACTTGCAATCGATACTGGATATTTGCGAGTGTTTCAATATTGTTTAAAAAAATTGATATATTTTGATATTTTTGTACAGTAGTTTTGTTATGATAAGATCTGAATATTCTGCATATGTCTCAGAAGAAAATATACAAAGTTTTTTCCATGACTATCTGCAAGAAGTTTTAAGATCCCAACAAGATACAAATCAGTCTTTGCATCACTTTTAAGTAAGAAGGTAGTGTTTATATTCTACAGTTTAACAGATAAAATCCGACTAACAGTAGATTATATTTTAAGATTGTCGGTCCAGTTACACGTAGATCGTTATCAATATTTCAGTTCTAGAGTTAACTGTAAATAGCAGAACTAGCTTTGTTATAATAAAATTAATTATGGGAGTATAATTTTCAACTTTAATTATAATTACGCCGGTCCTTTGTTCAAAATCATCACAAAAACCGGCGTAATTAATGTAAAGCAAAGAAAATGTAGCATTCACGTGCTAGATTGTCAATTAAATAGAAGAGGTCTGTTCCTCAAACGAATTATTAAAATGTTTCTCAGAGCCGAGCAAACACTGGGTCGTATAAAAGACCCTAATGAATGGCTAATAAAGCACACCCGGGGTGCGGCTACATCAAAGGTTGCTGCATGCGCCCGCGCATCTCGATCAAAGCGCCGACATTATCGGCCACTTGAACTATCATCGATGGCCCACTCGTTTACAACCAGCTACCGTTCGCTATCATCCGATCTACATTATAAGCTACATGTGCCGTGATACCGCCATGCTTTTAGGAATGCTCTTATTTATGGCTTTGAACGATCATTAATTTTTTTCAAAATATTTCGATCACATAAAATTTGATCTTGATAACATGAATTATATGTTCCAGAGTCATTGTAATACTATACTTTGTAAGCTTGTTATGTTAACAATTTGTTGATTGGGGATTCTTACTTTATTCCCACATTTTTGAAAAAATCTCTATAATAATTAGCTAACATTCTACTTTCTCGTGATACTAGATAGTATAGTAGCTTTTAAGGGTCCATATATGAGAGT
>DWNE01000214.1:0-34457 GCA_018249875.1 Cecropterus toxeus
CCTCAATTTTCACCCTTCTACGATCAACCCTTATTTTTTAATAGGAAATTATTTATATGGCAAAACAACGTTTGCCGAGTCAGCTAGTTTTATCTACATTATTTTGTTACCAGCAACTATTTATTGTTTGCTAAGCTCTAATGTAGATGAGATTTAAGTGTTCACATCTCATTTTATAGAATCTGCGCTGCTGAGGGAAGAGCTTGACCACACGTATATTTTCAATATATTTTTTTATGATAAGGATAGCACGAGGTAAGACCAAAAACGTAACAGATTGTTTTTTTCCAAATCTTAAAACTTATTTTTTTTTACTATAGCTATAAACAACTCGTTACTATGCATGGGATAAGCTTTATGAAAATGAATTGTAAAAAGAGCGTTAAAAATAAAAAATCATATAACGATTTTTAAAATTTTAGCTAAAATAAATTTGTATTTCAATTCTTACATATTGCTTAAACCCGGATTAAAGATGTTTGACAAAGTAAAACTATAAAATATATAACTCAGTTATTACATTAAATAAGATATAATTTAAACAGAATTTTAGTATAATAAAGCTTTGAACATTTTGAGTAATCATTATACCTCAAATTTAACTTCGTGATCCAAACCATATCACACTAATGCCAAGATTCGATTGTATCAAAATATAAATATTTTTGGCAAGAATTTGTGAAAAACCTGAGTCATGTAACACTACGTGTATTGCAGATAATACCAAATATATTTATCACCACATGCAACAACTTAATATAATATTTAATTCCCATATTAATTTGAATTTCATTTAAGTCGAACCAGTTAGTTATTTTTAAGTAGTCGGGTTTTTCGTCATTATACCTAATAACATTTTTCATTGCCCAGTCTCAATAATTGAAATAGGACTTTTAAATCTTCAGAATTAAAAAAGGTAAAATCAAAATAAAAGTAACAGTCATCAATATTTTTTTAAATGTTACATAAAAAATAAAAAAATAAAAAAAAATCATTTCATTTTTTTTTTGTACAAAACTATGAGCTTTCGAATATTGTAATGCCATCAAAGACATCCCGTAAAAAAAACTTTTTAACAAAAAAATAGAAACCGACTTCAATGTCACTAAAAAGCAAAAAAATATATATATATTTTGGTTTCTTACTTTGATTTTACCTTCTTTTTAATTCTGAGGTTCACTGAATACCGTAAAACAATTTCGAAATGGTATTATGAAAAATCAACATAGTTAAAAAAATTGATTGGTTATTTTAAATTATAAAAGCCCTGGTTTTGGAAAAAAAAAATGATTTTTGGATTTAAAAAAAATTGAAAAAAATATCAGAGACATTTCTCACATGGTAGAAGAGGATGGGAAACTTTCAACCAAATCAAAAATGGTCGGGGTCAAAAGTGGTCGATTTGGCATGGAATGCCACATATATGCAAATTTTAAAGTTCGCACTTGGCTGGTTTTATTATCGAGAAGTATCGCGCCTTATTAAGAGGCAAAGTGCAGGCGCAGCACATTCCGTTGCTGTCGTCATCCGACCGCGCCCCCTTGTCGTCACGACCTAGTTCCGATTACGCTGAAGCATCATATAAACAAACATTAAGGTGAAAACACTTAAGGTGGTGTCCTTGCGAACTCTTCGTGTTTCGAAGGAAGCACCACCGAACCTGTCTGCCTAATAACAGTAGTGTTACGCGTTGCTATGTTCTGGTCTTAAGGGTGTGGTAAGAGGGATATACTTATCCAAGGCATTCCTAGTTAGCCCTCAGGAGTAGCAACGCGTATGTGGCTAACCTCAGGTAAATTTTAATCTTATTTGTTGATTACAGATGTCCATTGGCGTCGATGGCCACTTACCGTCAGGGGACTGCACGCTCGTTTGCTACTTTCATATTGTAAAAAAAAAACTTAAGGCGACACACTGGTATGAAAATATAATGCATAGATTTATAGTTTTTTTCTTTGTATATGTAGTAGACCGCCTGATGGTAAGTGGCAAATGTAGCTCATAGAGTTAGACGATAAGTCCTACTTGAGATCGGTCACTAATGCGCTATTCTTAGGACTAAGTTGGCCCGCTTTTAAATATGTAGGTATTTCTTGCCAGACAAAATATTAATCTTATTTCTGCCTCATAAAAGTAAGAGTATTCTGAGATCACTCTCGATAGTCTTTGGAAGTCCTAGATTAGGAATGGCGCTGCAAAGGATTGACTCTACTAGATTGGGTCGTTCTGGCTTTACAATTATATGTATGGTGCTATAACTATGAGGGTAATTGCTTCCGTTTTCACCTTATCGGTCATAGACATCTTAGGTGATGATACTTATGATAGTCTAAAATAAAAAGAGAATATTTTAACGTATTAAAAGACGCTGCAGCCAATTTCCTGCATTATCAATTATGTTCTGGAGCTGTGGTTGTCTTGACATAACGGAGATTACAAATATTTCATGAATCCAAAATTTTTATTTCATTTTTTTTAATATCATCTATTAGAACTAAATTCATGACAAACAGAAAAAGAATTTTTGATTTATTTGTTTTTACGCTAAACAGGTAAGCCTTATGCTAACAGTGCCATCTGTCTGTGGTAGTTAATATTATATTGATATCTCAATATTCTTTGAGATGACGTTGGTTGGCATAACGAAACAATATTTTTTCTAATTGTAAGTGTAACATTTTTTTTGTGAACCCGGACTAAATATACTTGTAAAGTAAAACATTATATCAATAAAAAAATCATTATCGCGATTCGACAACCCGCGTGGCGGAGCGGTCTCCATACTGGTCGGACGCGCAGTGGGTCCCGGGTTCGATTCCCGGCCAGACAGAAATATGAATGATGAGTTTAGTTTTCTGTTGTAATTTGGGTGTTTGTGTATTTGTCTTAGTGTGTCCATGGTACCCACGTCACAGGAGAAAATCCTAGTGTGGGGCTATGAGTGTAGAAAGAGTGTTTTTTTATGTATTTTTTATCATTATCAGCAAATCAAATCATCTAATAATAATATATGAATCATGCTAAGTTTGATCATACCAGTCACACACTCAGGTACTAGTTAGTATAATACTCCAATTTGGAAAGGTGTGTGTCATTGGGTAGTACAATACCTGCACATCATTTGAGGTATCTAATCTAAATGTTCTTATTCCATGGCCTACTGAATTTACCAAACAAAAGTTAAAGCATGTGATACTCTATTTTATACCCCGTTTTCTGTTACATAAAAACCAACCAATGTCCGTTTTTAATAGACTTCACATGTGATTGTTAACCATAATAATATGGTATACATGTAATATGTAATGAATACATGTCATAGGTCACATTAGGTTACGAGATGCTTTGAGCATATATTATCAAATTATATTATCCACGACTTACGTGGTGGAGTGGTCACCGTGCCAGTCTTACATGCACGCTGTCCCAGGTTCGATTCCCGGATAGACATCTGAATGATGAGTTAAGATTTGTTTTCTGGTTCTGTGTGTTTGTGTATTAGTCTTTGTGTGTCCATGGCACCCCCGACAAGAGAAAATCCTAGTGCAGGGCTATGATCGTAGAAATTAGATTATACTGACTTATGCATCTGGTTATTATCATGCTACTGGTAACAATTTGGTCAAAAATGCCCTGATTTAATAACACCTAACAATTTTAAACGACAAAAATCATTGGGTGTGAATTATTACGTACTACTGAACAGCAGCAGATAAACACCAGATTATTGATATGACATATACAAAAAAAATACATACAAATTGAGAATATTCTCCTTTTTGGAAGTCAGTTAATAACAATGGGTCTCGTCAATATTGTTTGAAATGACTAATAATATTTGACAGGTAGATATTACCAAATTTTACATGTAGTACATATACATACTTAAATAAATGTTTGTATGAAATATTTATGTTCATGTGTTCATTTAAAAGAAATTGTGTTGTATTAACTGTATTTTTTAAAACTTTTTTAGAGTGTTAAAATCAATTCATTAGGATAATACAATATTAATTTAAAATAGTTTAGAAAATTTGATTTCAATGTAGCTATTATAATGGAAAGTAACAATATAATAAGTTAAGAAAAGTAGATTACAATTTATATGAATGCTCTTTCATATTACAATGATATAATAAGATAATTATAACCTATGTTAATATATAACTAAGAATGGTAGTTCCATTATGTCTTTCATAATATTGCACAAATGCATTTTACAATACTCACTAACATAAGAGTTCAGGACAAAGAACAACCGTTAAAACATAACACAGGTAGTGTGACATAAAAACACAGCAATACATTTGAAAAAGACGTCATTAATGCACAAGTAGAAGGAAATGGGATGACTAAATAATAAATATATGTGATTGATTCTAGTTCTACCTACCAAAGCATAAAGCAGATGGTAGGATATAGAGGGTGCAACGTACATGTTATTTTTTTAATATAATGTAATAGTTATGTATTATGAATCTGTGAAAATAATGTATCTCTAGGTCCATAGATAGCCATTTAATAAAAGCCTTGTAATATTAATTATGCAGATGTTTGTGGGTATATTACAACACAGTTTTAATAACATATTGTAATAATTTAATTCAAAATATATTTTATTGTAACTCTGATCATAGCACATGTATCCACATTATAATTTATTCAGGAATAAAAGATATTGTTGTTAACCAACTTCCAAAGAGGAGGGGGTACTGAATTCATCTGTGTTTTTTTTTTAATTTAGTGCAATTTATTTTTAGATTATATTGTACTACATTAATCATTGCTGAAATATGCTTTTGGTAACTCAAAAGTTTATGATAAACTGATAAAATATAAACAATAAAGACACAAATCTGTTTCTGTTTTAGTATATAATAATTACTATGATGGTCCACATAATACTTACAACAGAACTTAGGTGCAAAAGCTCTGTCAGATACTTTTTGTTAATACATTGTTTTATATAGTTACTGCACTCATTAAATGGCAATTTTTTTATCTCTGTTATTCTTTTTATTTTAATTGTGCCATATAGCCTAATATTCAGAGGTGCCAAGATTTCAATTGTATTAAAATTTTAAGGTTTTAAAATGTGAAACAGATAGAAATAAAAAAAGCTAATGACATTATATGTGTTTTTATGTTTTGGTATTGGTATATATTCGACTATTTACTTCCATTTAAACCAGGGCTGCACTAAATTAATTTGTGCAGTAAAGCTTTGTGAAAAAATAGATTAGAACTGTGAACAGGAATGCGATTCATTTTATAATTTTGTAATATGGTAGAGTTTTATTACCTTAGTTTAACATACAGCAAATATGAAATATGTAAAGCAGAAAAAAAACTTGATTAGACCATGTTCTCTATAAACATATCTACAAACTAGTATTAGTTTGTGAAGAGAGACATTTAATTTTGGAACAAGTTCTCACTGTAACTAATCACAAATAATATTGTAATAACAAGTCTGTCTGAGATGTCACTTGATAACAAAAGTAACAAAAGAAATATGTAAATACATAGAACAACAAAAATATGTCATTGGATATAACCTCCAGAACTGGTCATGTTTACTTCATTATCAAAGGTATAGGAGAAAGATATAACTTGATACTTTCCTCATTATCAAGCCACAAATTGGTCATATCTGTCATGTATTAGATAATGCATATCAATGTTTTAAAATAGAACAAAAATATCAAAAATGTCAGATATAGATTATATCAGAACATCTTGTTATGACTTTTGACACCTGCCTTCAATATCATAAGCCCTAAATTGTTTTGTCTTACAATTATAATGGATATTATCTAGTGCCCATAGCCCATAACTTTAGCCTGGAAATGTTGCAATTTAACCCCATAGTTTGAAATTATAGCAATTAAAAAAAATACAACTATGCTTATTAAATCAAGGAATTTTTGAGATATAATAATAATTAATAAGAGTAGGAATTTGAGAAGGTGGTGGTTTAAAAAAATTAATAATAGTAAATATTGTAAGTATTATTATACCAAATTATTGTTGAACTATAATAAATACCTGAATATTTGGATTGATGTTTATATTATTATATATTATTGAAGAAAAACATTGATATAAATTTAAAATCAATGGTTTTGAATCCATTTTTTTTAAATTTAATGTTAAGTTGTATTACATTTTTTTATATGGGACATATTTATAATTTTTATGTTTATATTTGTAATAAAAAAATCTAAAAACAAGAAGTGTTTTCGATCGAGTTGGCATGTCACGACTATAGCAAGAGGTGATTACGGAACTGTCTGTCATGAAAATTTATTTAAATTCACACAAACAACGTCTGGGCGTGACGTCGCTATCGGCGCGGTTCTTATCACTTGGCACGCTCCCGCCGTCTCGCGGCGCGGCCCGTAGCCGTCCCACCGCGCCGCTCCGAGCCTTGCGCCTCGTTCACCTCCAGTGCAAACATAATCCTATGCTACATTCACTCAGCTCCTTAATCCTTTTATCATCTTTCATATTTATCTCCTACAATTCGATTTAGATCGTTCTACTGTAGGTCGTAAATTAGTAAATACACGATGTAACTATTTCCTAGCAAAGTTTAGTGATATGTGATTATGGTGTTTATTCTATGCTTTCACTTACTATTTGAAATAGTGCTGTCCACGATTTTGCACGCTTCCACAGATGACGGGGAAGTGTTAAGTCTGAATTCCGATGGCACGCCGTTGGACTCACTAGACGAATCGATCACCGATGATCACTCTATCATGGTTACAACACTGACACTCATTTTTGCGTATTTTTCTTCGCCACAACCTTAGAATATTTGAAAACAAAACAATCACAGTGCGATACACGGAGATTACGACACCCGTAAAGCGCTTTTACAATAATTACTCTATCATTCACTAATAAATAAAAATATGGTTTTAATGTAATAACACTATAAAAATAAATTATTTGTAAATCGAAGATAACATATAAATTCCACTATCGCGAATTTTGTATTAGAGTTGCAATGAACTCTTTTATTCATATTGGCAGGAGGACGCCTGCCATCGAGCGAGTCTTGTTGTTCAATGACGCGGACGCGGCCGCGCCGCGCCGCGTTGTTCGCAGTCGCGTAGCGGGGAGAACGGGCGGGTGACGGTACTGACGGTGCACCGGCTGCTGCCCCGATGTCGCCGCACACAAGCCGCTTGCGGTGTGTACACTGTGTAATGTCTATCTCGCACACATACGCGCAATCCGTCTAGTTGCATTCGTGTGCTCAATTGGAAGGCGTGATGATACGCTGTAGCTAGCGAGTGTGTTGTGCTAGATGATAGTGAGCGTAACACACGTGTACGTATGAGCCGACACACATGTAAATAAAGCTCGATTGCTGCCACCGCTTCGTTTATGTATGCGCACCTATAATTGTAATAGTAAGCGATGACGCGTTTTGTCGGCTCGTGAGACGAGACGGTTGGCATTGCTCAATGATTGAGCTGTACTCGAGAGTCGTACGTAACAACCAATAACATAACAGAACAAAAAATATCACTGTTTTCATGGTGCATATCATTTACAGTCTTCAAAACGTTTAAAGGTAATCTTGTAACACCTACGTTGGTGTTGTGATATATCAAAATTCAAAATAGGTTTTTATCGAATCTATCAACATCGTAGGCCGACAGACTCACGGGAACTGTCACCAGAGCTGTGATAACGAACGGAGCGTTGGGTAGATTGGTTTATGAGATTGTCAAGGTAGAAAAAGTTTACCAACCTGCACTTGTTTAGCGTGGGGCATTATTGCATAAAACTTTGTCAGCCCTAGATGAGACTTATCACCAAATTACAGATAAAACTACACAGCTGGATGACCAGATCTGTGTATATCGGCTCGGAAGGTTTTACCTGGATCATTTGGCGTTTGGCTGTTGATATTGGTGAACGCAGTAGATTTATGTTAAGGTATTGTGATCACTTGCCCTCGCCCTCTGCGACATCCACGAAAACGAGGGAGTGACGCTATTATGAGCCGACGCTCCACGGTAGAACTGTTGGTGATTGAGTACTAAGAAATGATCTACTATAATGTAATTTATAGTAAGTAGTCTATAATTGGTGTAGAAAGTCACAAAGTAAATTATATTAATGGATTACTGGATATTAAGGAATTTTGTGCTACGCACATAAAATCAATATATTAATATTTTATTATTTCGAATTTTTGAAAGGGAACCTTTTATAGCGCCTACCCCGTCTGGCACCTGTCTTTCTTTTAACTGTCTTTTTAACCGTCATAGATAGTGGGCAGAATTTTTCACGGAATTCGCATTATTATGCCATACATATATGGTAACAAATAATAAAAAACGGTCAACTATAAGCCAATACTACAATACATAATTTTAATGAAAAAGGTCCTTCTTACGTTCCACATATTGAATATATAAAATATTACCTGCCTTGTTTACTAAAATCCAATTTTTTATCACTTAGGAACACTTATACAGATCGTTGTCTCTAATTAATTTGGATTTCCACTACACACGAAAACAAACACGATACGGCCTCGTATGGTGAAAAGTTACAACACAATGTTGCGGCTAAATGCCTTGTCGTGGTAATCTACCGTACTGAGCGTATGTTTTATCTTTTACAGCGATTTATAGTAAGTCATATCCACTAATGTACACTAAGGGCCTGAAACCCCCCCTTGAGTTTCAGCTTGTAATTTAAGTTTTTTTTCTGCAACAAATCGTGGATAATTGCGTGGGAACTGGATTTGGGCTTTGTCCCGAGTGATTTGTTGGTGGGGGGAGAGGAGGGAGTAAGTCAAGCTAAATTTCAATACATTTCATCATGGGGGGAGTTGGAGCAGAAAAATCGCCAAAATCAAATCACTTAATTCTCTGAAATTAACTGAATACTCTGACGTGAATCAAGGAATCTTCCTATACAAGACTTATTGTTACCTTTTGCTTTTTTTATTCAATTAAAAAAATGGTATTTTATAGTGTTCATAATAAACTATTTTCCGTCTGACGACTTAAATTCCGCATAATCTTTAAGGACATTCAATGTAATTAAATCCTATTTAAATGTTACTATTTTTGCCGTAATATTTTTAACACTTGCGTGTGAAGTATAAAGGTATAGTAGAAACTATAAAATTGACATAGCATAAATACAATACGAATCAAAATCGCTGACCGAAGATACCAGAAACTTTTGCTTCATTTAATCTTATTATAATTCTCTTCAATTTTATATTATAGTAGCTGTAGATGGATTGTGAAAATTTTATAGTGTCTACTTATTACGATTCAATAGATAAACCAAATATATCGTTCTATGGTATTGGGACCGACATTTTAAACTTTAATTATAGTATTTGATATTATAGTGATCTCATGAATACACACTTCGTGAAAATTTCACGTTTTCTATCTATTATGGTTGAAAAGGTAGAGCCCGAAACTGACATAGCGCGAAGGTTTAGTAATACCTACGGTTCCGTTTTAACCCCTCATGTACGGAACCATAAAAACATGACGACTTCCATCTCGATTTTGACACTCGACGTAAAGGAAATCGACAGAAACCTCCATGCAAGTATCTGACTGACACTTGCTAATTATTTTCCGGAATTGCCATCTCAAAAACTGCAACCGATTTGGTTTTTACATCAATTCTAGTTTTGAAACCATAGAACCACATATTGGAATGTACCACGATGTCGAAGACGTGGCTCAATTTTAAGGGGATGAATATTTACTACTCGTTTATATTACGATATTTAAGCCGAGTGCATTTTAATTCTATGTAAGCGCTAAAATACATGGATCCCACAGTTACATAAACTAAGATCTTTTTAAAGTCAATTAAGAGGGCAATTTACTAAAATTCTTTCCTGCATCTACAACTCAAATCTGGAGTTTAATCACTTCGGTGAGAGTTTTAAATAAATACGTTCTATAACCAAGAACTTTTGATAAGTCTTGCAGACACCAAATTTCCAAAAGCATATAGTTATGGGCTTGTATTGAACTTAATTTCTCTGCATATCTTTCGATTATTGATATTTTGATTATTTATTTTAAACAGCTCTATTTAATATTGTATAAACGTTAATATAGTAATTTCTTGAGCCATTCATTGATCAGTTATCAACAACAATGACTTCCATGAACGCCCTCACAGCTTAAGAAAATAAAACTGGCTTGATAATATTGCTTATGTCATCTCTATTAGCAGTGATACCTACTAATGGTTCAAACTCAGCCTCTCAACCGAGGGTCGGAGTTTAGAATTTTCTAAAACTATATGCGTATTATAAATTAATTATCACAGTATTACGGTGAAGGAAAACACCCTAAGGAAGCTTGCACACCTGAGAGTTCTCTAAAAAAGAGTGCTCAAAGATGTGTGAAGTCTACCAATTCGCACTTGGCCATCGCGGTGGACTATGGCCTAAAACTCTCTCATTCTGAGAGAAGACCCGTGCACAGCAGTGGGATATCAATGGGTTGACGACGAGTTATCAATATTTATGTTACAAATATGAGACAGAAATAAGTAGATTCCTACTTCCCTTCGATTTAATTCCAGACATAAAACCGCTCTGAAATATACTTACGGTCACTGGGCCGGAAATATAACCGCTCGTTAAAATACAAGTAACTGTGACTTATCTAACAAATATTTAAGGTAGATTTCTATTGATAGATGGGCTTTGTAACAGAATTTTACTCGGTTTCACCTTTTTGTGTATTCGGCCGAGTAACTAGGCGTAACCTTTTAATATTCAAGGCCTCTACATATCTCTTCAAATTATTTGTTATAAATTTACGCAGAAGTAGGGAGGAATAATTAATTACAAAATATATTTGAAATATTAAGCAAATTATTTCACACACGCCTGCAAACACTCTTTGCTTTGTAATTCCTTTCGACACTGTGTGAAGTAAATAAATACTAAATTGTTTCAAGCTATGGTAGCAAGGTATTCATGCACCACAACTTGCTTTTCTTAAATTTCTAATATGACTGATGTTTATTGTATTTGATTTTTTTTCAATACTAGTAATTAACCAATTACGTACATATGCTTACTTAATTTCAATCAAAGATTTACTAATTCGCAATTAATTTCGCCAAATTTTTAGACTATTTTAATATGCGTTTACTTATTATTTATTTTATAATCAGTTATTATTGTTTTGTAATTTGTCATAAAGTTATCTTCTTCGCGCTAGTAATCGTAAAATTGCTTTATTATATTACATATTTTTATAACCTTAACATAAATTTATATTTATAGATATAACATTATTAAGAGTAGGTACTCAAATGGGAGTGGTCTCAGAGAGTACACTGACTCTACATTAAGTTTCAGTACCCTAGAGGACGTATCGAATGATATTTTAAAGAAGAATACGAAAGTATATAGATTAATTTATGGGTATATCATTGATATAAAAGGAATTTGTATTTTTTGTTATAAAATGTATACCTAATAGGTTTATGTTTGTTAAGAAAACGTCAGTTAGACTGAAGTATACAACAAGTATTTCCTTGATTTGTTATTAAATGTCTGCCTTTTAGCTCTCTAAATAAATACACCTTATCAAATGTGTATAAAGATAAAATTTAAGATTCGTTATTTTAAACTATTTTTGCTATGTCGGTATAGACTAGTTTCGAAAATGATAAAATAGATTTCAACAAGACTAAAAATTTAAAGAGATAATATTTAATTGGGAGCAAAACCGTGTGTTATCCGTCTATTTAATTTATTTATATTGTTATTATGTTTCAAATATCTTCCAATTGATGCAGTGATCAATCGTGCACCTGTGAATACATTAGCGTGTAATTTTTTTAAATATAAAATTAAAAACGCAAACGACTTTGTAGTCCACCTGGTGGTAATTGGTCACTGCACCCATGGAAATCTGTCACCAACTTCATATAGAACGGAGGTTCTATCTAAAGTCAATGATAGGTGCTTCGATCAAATATGTATGTACTAGATTAAGCGTTGCGTACAAATCCAGCTCTAAAATTGGCAAGAATTTGCTATATTGCAGTATGTATTACGATATAAACAGATGGTTGTTTTCGCATTTTTTTAAAGCACACTGAGGCATTATAACGCATCCGTTCGTTGACTACGTTGTTGTAGCGTCCGTTGGACGATTCAAAAACGAAATAAGACCACAATTTCATTTTTGCCCTTATATCTCTTGCGGTTTTTGGTGTCGTCTTAATCTAGTACATATTTCGAAGAACAGGTGCGTTGCTTCTCCCGCGGACTAAGATGATTGCTTTATAAGTAATCCGGCATTGCGTACGCATTATCTGCGAAAGTGCCAGTTGATGCAGTGATCACTTACGGGGTTGGCAGCGGCGGCTGCGGCGGCGGCGTGGCGTCGACGCAGGTGCGGGCGGGCCAGCGCGCCCGCAGCGCACAGCAACACTGCGCCGCCCACGCATGCGCCCGCCCACCACCACCACCCTGTAACAAGTACACGTGGCGTTAAATAACGATGTGAAAAATATTTTATATTAATTTGTACCTGAACTCTTCAGAAGGGTTTATTGTTTTTCAAGTACTAAGTTTTTTGTTACTATGTTATGTGTGCAAACTCATAAAAAAGGCTTAAATAAATTATGTTATATTAATTTTTACCCGAAGGCGTCAGAAGGAGGGTAATGTTTTTTGAGTACACAGTTTTTCTTACGATTTAGTTGCGAATGCGAAAAAAGGCTTAAATTAAATATAATTATTATTAAAAGACAAAAAATATGGGACAAGTTGTCGGGTTTTTTTTATACTCTATGTTTAAAAAACTTTTTAACAAAAAATAGTAAGCGACTTCAATGTCACCCAAAAAACAATAAAATAATTTAAATATATGTTGGTTTCTTACGTACATAGTACATAACATAGTGCATAGTCCCACAGTCTGCGCTTAAAACTATTTTGTTAGATTACAATGACGAATCTATGTCATATAATTATATTAGCGCCGACTTCGGAACTATGCAATATGTACTCTACCTTCTTTTTGAAGTCGGTTAAAAACATGTCTGTAATATAGAAGTAAATAAAAAAAACATGCAGTTTACCTAATGATAAGAGCTCATTGCTGTTTATGTATTGTTCTGGACGGCAGTGACCGTTGTCGTCTCTAGATAAGTTGAAGCTTTCGCAGAATTTTTTTTCGAGTGTTTTTTTACCAGAAACACCAAGGCTCAAGCCTTGGTGTTACTTGGTGTACTTGCCGTCTGTTAATGTATTGTTCTGGACGGCAGTGACCGTTGTCGTCTCTAGATAAGTTTGAAGTCAAGCCGAGCTCAGGTGCGTTGCTAGTAGCAACCCACCTGAGCTCGGTACCAACCGATAAGTTGACACGCTTTGTGTTAATATATTTAACCCTTAACACACACTTCAAACTTGAACTCTTTTTAAATCTTGGTGTAAATTTGCTGAGTTGCTTGTTTGAAAGGGATGGTAGGTAAGTTTTGAATACAAATTGCGAGTTCTCTTTTGGCATAGCAACGCGTTTGTGATCAATTCACATTTTGGCTTTACTTAACGTCAGCTGGATACATACATCATTTAAAAATATCATTAAGTTTCAAAACATTTTGGTAATTATATTGTTTTTGTTATATATACCGTTATAGCGTCAAGCTAGTGTTTACTAGTTTAGGGTATGGTTTTTGTTTTTTAAAATATACTTACTATGTATAACATGAACAGTATAGGTATGTACTAGAATGTTATTATATAGTGACTAGTAGACCAGTGCCCACTTCGTTGGGCATTAAAAAAAACAGTGTACCTACATACGGTAACTTTCTACCCCTATTTTATATTCTTAGGGGTTGATTTTAAAAAATGGTGAAATACCTAATTCATTATTTATATATGTGATTGACTCATACACTATACATACATGACACATACACTCTCCTAGTCCTAATTGAAAGTTATGTACTTAATTAGCTAATTTCATCCGTGACCTTTTAGGGTGCGGCAAACCTGAATGAGCCAATTTTAGTTATTTGGCATATGGGTTTATAATCGAGTCAATATCTTAATGTATGTTGTTATGTTATGTTAAATATCTTTTTATCTGACTGGAATAACAAACAACCATGCAGCCCACATAATGGTTAGTGGTTACTGCTGCCCATACATCTGTAATCATCTGTATACAGAACAGGGGTTCTATTTGTAGTCGATCACATGCGTTGCTACTCTTGAGAACTAAGATGATCGCCTTATATACAAGTGAGTCGGTAACCACACTCTTCCAGCGTAGGGCAAGAATGCTTCATACTAGAAATAAGTGTGGCATGGAAATAATTAAGTATAATATTAATAAAATTTATGGACATGGGCAGCAAACTCTCCCTGTGTAATACATCTACTCAGTAGCGTAGCGTGCCTTGGCGTGGCGGTCTCGTATAAAATTTGTGAGGGGCCCTTAGGAAGGGTAAAGATTTCTCATAAAGCAAGAATATTGTTTGCATAAAATTAAAAGAAATATTTATTCATCATAATTATCGGCCTGTCAAAATCTGGGAAGTTTTTTATTAATTTTTGCGTACGCACCCTGTGGCCCGGAGCCCCGTTTAATTGATACGGCAGATGCAGCGGTAACTACGCCCCCGAATCTACCGCCGTCACCATATGTCAGACGTGTGACTATTAAAAAATCGTCATTATTGAAGGCAGCATTTGTCCAGCAATTACCGCTAGATTTATAGAATTAATTCGAAAAATTAGAGGTATACAGTGGCGTAGCGAAGGGGGGGGGGGGATCGGAGGGGCGGTCCGCCCTGGGCGCCACATTTTGAGGGGCACCAAAAACAGATTTGGCAACCTTGTTATGTCATCAAGTTAGATATTGCCGTTTTTTTTGGTCGTCAAGTTAGATATTGTCGTTTTTTTTGGTGATCAAGTGAGATATTGTCATTTTGTTTTGCTCGTCAAAATTGGTATAATGTGTGGCAAGTTCAACTTCCGTCCCGGGTGGCGTAACCCCACGCTACGCCACTGGAGGTATACCTTAGATTAGAAACTACTGAACGGAAAGTCTAAGCAACAAGGCTTTGTTGATTTATAAAATCATCATAACAATACCTGTGATAAATATGTATGTATGATGTATGTATACAACACTAATAATGTTAGTCATTCTACTTTAGCGACCATCCTATGTATGCCTACAGATGTATTTTGGCAATAGGTTTCATTCTGCCATAAAGTACTGTGCTACAAGTACTTGTGGTTTTGAGGTAAAAATACCACGGTTTTTCTTAGCCTCTGTTTTTGCTAAGTCGGTATTTGTTACTCACAGACATGAGATATGGAGCAATTCTGTTTACGTTCAATGTAAGGTGGCTTTATGACGTTATTGAAAGTATGCGGCTATAAATAGAAATTGTTGCTTATCTTATTATTTTTACTATTATGCAGCCATTTTAATGCCATTTTTGATTTGTTTTAATAGGGAAGTATTATTAATTAGGCCTTGTTATTCGTCTAGACTATTAAATTGGGAATAAACGAAATTTTAAGTAACATGACCGTAGATAAAATATTTTTGATAACTGGAAACTACGGTGTCATCGCGAGATGCTTACAGTCGGCGGTCGAAGGTTGCGGGCGGTCTTTGGGGCCAAAACAAACGGCATGTGATCGCGCGTACTCGACAAAAATTCGACATCGTTCGCCCAAGAATGCACAGTACGGTTATTTTTAGAGGTTCGAGGAGCGCGGGGGCGGCGGCGACGTCTGGTGTCGGTCTGCCGGGGCCTGCCATCGTTCACCGAAATAACTTCTCCAGCTGGCGATACCTGGCCACGTGGCGTGAAGTTCGCCTTCGATGCTGCCTACCTGTCCTTTGCGAAGCCACCGCCAGCCATCCCAACGAGGTCGCACAAACGAAATTCCAGCAGACAGCTCGCGATAGTTCTATATGTGTATGTTTATGTAATAAATATGGCCCAGTTGTATCTCGGAATAAATTCTTTGATGCTTGTTGAGAGAGGGCGTATTCATTATAATGTGTGATGTGTAGGACATTGCATGACGCATTGCGCAGTCCAATTTAATCAACTCTGATTATAACTGCTTAAAAACCATAAGTATCGTAGTACCCTGTAGTATATAGTATAATCACTTAGAAAGAATTAGCGAACTGTGAGATCTATATGCATTAAGTACATAAATCTGATAAAGAAGTCAAAGGAGCTGTAATCTTTAATGTTTATTGTTTTGCGTACGAACGCGTATCTACATATAAATATTAATACATATAAAATAATATTATTAAAGGTTTGATTTGACTTATCCCACAATATTTATCCGCCAAATAAGGCACATTATTATATTAAAATAATTTGCAACATCCTCTTATGCAATCTTTAAGGCATGCAAATATACAAATAATGCACAGACAAATTGAGAACTATCTCTATCTATCTAGAGATAGTTTTCAATTTCGGAATTACATTTTTGATACCATACCTACATAATTTACAACAGTTTTTTTATGTACGCTAAAGCTTTTATGTGCATCTTTTGTCTGTGCATTAATTTAAAATGTATTTGAAGAATATCTATTAAAGGAAAAATGTGATTTAATTCACCAAGCTGCATATAAAACAATAACACGTTTTTTGATATAATTATTAAGCATCACTTACATTATGTGTGTTGTCAATAACGTAAACTATCAATGTTTTATTTTGTCTAATGTAGGTATAACTCTTGTTTTACATAAATATTATCTTCTGATAGTTCTCCTACCGAACCTTAATATTAATTATGCACACTTTTGATACTGTTTCATACGCACAGCAAATAAACATACGTAAACAGGGATCATAAATTTTTCCTTTCAAGATAAAATAAAAAATCATGAAAAAATACAACAAATTCTGGCTACAGAAGTGGTGACAAAACACCATCTTTTATAAAAAAAAATATTAATCGACTAATGTGCATGTCTATTGAGTCTCTATAACCGGCGTGTTTACATTACATTACAGCGTAATCTCTGAGATTTAATTTAAGGGGCCTAATAAACATATCCTGGATGCTGTTTTACAAAAACATACAAACTTTTGGCGCAGTCGGGTAATGAATGCTGCGTTAATGTATACGGGTAGTGGTAGTAAAAGATGGTCCTATGATATCTGCAATAGGCCTAAGCGTGTTAGTAAAATATGGTCCAATCTGCAATAGGAATAAGCGACCATGTTTGTCATTACGTTTATCTCAAACTTAGATCGTAGTTTTCTAGCAATTGTAGAATTATGAATATCGGTTCAAAATTTTTCGAGATAACGATATTTGTCGATATACTTAAATCCACTAACGTATATTTCTTAATGATCGTATATTTATTTATTTATATATATACATTGAAATATTCTCTTTATTCATCGACATTGTTAGTCTTTTTATAGTTGCGGTTGGGTAGCCCTTGAGTTTTGGGTCCCCCTGGAAGACATTATTAGTTTTCTAGATTATAACAAATAAAGAGATAAGAGATATGTTATATTCTGGAATATAAAGGCAATATGAGCTTATTTGTAAAGAAACAAAAACCTGTTTTCTGGAATAAAAGAGCCTTTTTGACACTCTACAAATAAGCTTATATTGCCGTTATTTTAAAATTATTAATAATATATTTAAAACGTACCTATTTTTAATATATCCTTGCATACCATTGTAATTTCAATTACATTTTACAATTAACCATAATTGAATTGATATGAAAACTAACTTATATGTTAAAAAACAATATGATTAATTAAACTTAAAAATCAACGTCAAAATTTCTGAGATACCCATGACTTCAAAGAATTCTGGCAATATTATCTCACTGGATAGCGAGGCTTTAAGTTGTCAAAATTTATAAGAAGAAACTAAAAAGGAAAATGGAAAAGTAAACCAATGTTAAGTGTACGCGTGGGCCTTCTCGTAGCCGTAAAGCGTCTACGAGCTTTATAAAGTACGGATTTGGTAAAATATTTGAAGACTATCCTGTTATCAAATGATACGGGGTGGTCAGAGGGGTTGGGAGGCGACAGGCGGGACGCTGTGATGTCTGTCTAGACGGAGTGTAATTAGGAAGGTGAGCGCGTAGGCAGTAGGCGGCGCGGACGGGCAGAACGGCTAGGCGCCCCACTTGCGTCATATTCTAATTAATACCATAAAAGGTAAATTGTGTTGACTCCGCGGTATAACTGTTAACATAAATGCTGCACGAATTGAAGATGTTAGTGACATGATCTCGCTTGAGTCACGTTGTAAACAAGCCGTCGTCGCGAACTAGTCCAATTAAATTGCTGAAATTGTACTGTACGATTTTGCTATAGCTATGTTTTTTTATGACTCCGTGCATTAAAATCCTATGCATACTAAGCCATCATATGCATAAATCTTAATTGACTAATAACTGATTTAAAGGCAGTAGACTAAGACGGTATCGTTAAGAATTAATAGTTAATCTTTTCGTGATTATGGTGCGTTAGCTAAAGTTTTTACTTCTACTGTTTGGTAAAAATTTGGTCATATTTGGTATATATACACGTACAGGTTAACAAATAAAATACCAAAACACTGCTTCACGGTTATCCATATTTCACTCAAAAATCTTAGATATTTAGGAGTTAAAAGGTGACCTGTGTCACCCTCAATAACTTCTGCCTTAAAGCTAACTCTTTTCCAGACTAGGATTTATGGCAATTCTAGCGATTTCAGTAATATACATGCATTTTTTATATTCTCCCAAAATCGGGCACACAAGCATATCAAGCATTTAATAAATATATTTTTTTTATTACTATTCTCGTTTCTTTTAATATTTTGTGTCTTATAATTTTGTTACACTATGCTAATTGAAAAGGAAATCTTTCTATTCACTTGTGTGAATATGTTTTATGTATATGTATGTCACATTATATATGTTTTATACCAAAGGTAATTTTGAAAATTGTATTTACTGAGTATCTCCATCATATTTTCATTAAAGGTTTCAAATAATTCTGCAGCAAGTGACGTCACATTAAAAGCATCGATATTTGGACTGGTAGCCATGTCATTTTATTGTATCCAATGTAAGTGGTAATATGGTGATAGTTGGCCTTAATGCTGGAGTTGTTTGTCAACGTCGAGTGGTACGATGTGCGCCGTTACTTCGTCAGCTATAAATAAGTAACATGATGCTGTGCGCTGCATCAGCCGCGATATACATCTCATCTACGATTGTATCGTAGCATAAGTAAGCAATTTCCAAACATTCAATAACACATATATGTGTATATAATTTAACTAATGGTTGTCCACTAGTCATAAATCGACCAGATCATACATTTAAGTTTTTTTAATGGATTATTCGTAAGCTCGTTAATCCTAACCAAATAAACGAAAAAGAAAATCGATTGAAATTCCATAAAGAAAAATGTACTGAACTGTTGTGATTCCTCATTTATGTATAAATTAATTATTAAATTGATTGTCTGATGATTTCTGATAAATACCTAGATAAGTAGTTACAAAAGCAGTGATTCGGCGGTAAATCGTGTCCTCGCGCTTCTATCGGTTTTGAACTATATTATTTAGGTATAATAAAATAAACTATGGAAACAAAGGACAACTTAAAACGAGCTAAGTTAAAACAATTGACGCAAAGATTATATGATTTGTTACCCAATCCCGTATATAAAAATTATGAATTCAGTTTACAAGGAACGATCATTTATCTGACGATAAATATTTAATACAAAATTTAGGGTGTCGCTTGTGAAATAACATTGCCATATTGATCACAAATTATGTGTAATTTGGTATTTACCGCCTGTACCTGATATACATTTGATACTCCCGAACATTCAATATACATAAAATACAACATAAGCAATGGGCGATGTTCAAGTAACAAAAATATATATCCTTTATTGTTAGATTTCGGTCTTTGAATTTGATTAAATCGAAACTATAGTAGGCATTTTACTGCCAACTTAAAATGGCAAATAATTAGGCTATTGGAAAGGAGGAACTTTAAATTCTCTTTTTAAGCGGCTGTAAGAATGGCGATTTTTACGATATTTCTGCTCTATTTGTCGTGATCTGTATATGAAAGTTATATATCAGCAGAATTATAGCTTCAAACATGAGCTTCAATTTGTGGTGGGTATTCTGGTTTGATGGGTATGCTAAGGGCGACGTACTTATTTGAGGCGTTCTAACTTAGTCCTCAGGGATAGCAACGCATTTGTTGTCGACCTAGGATAGAATTTTGACCTAGAAGGTTGACCAGGTATATTCTTAAGCTGTATATCTCAATGGGAGTTCCATTGAGATATACAACTTAAGATATAGAGCCCTTACAGATTTACAGGTAAGACGTTTGATATGAATTCAGGACTTTATCGAGATATATTGAATGAGATTGAAATGAAAGGTCTCATTTTAGATAGGTCAGATAAAAAACATTATAATTCATAGCAATGTATTTGCAACCTTTGTATCCACAAAAGTATTCCTATATCTCCTATGAAGTTTCCACATATCATGATTATACAATGTTTCGGTCAGATTTACGATAAGCTGATATTTGATGATATTTTATACGTTGAAAGATTAATTATTGTATGGTGGAAAATCATTATCGTTTATTATTATCAGTCTTAATTTAAATTGTTATACACTTATGAGTTTATTTCTATTACAATATCAACGTTTTTTTTCAACCATGGGGTTACAGAAATGCTACGTATGTATTCAGTAAACAAAAATATTCTCGTGAACAACGCAATAAAAATGTTATTTATAAATAAAATCGATCGCATATTGTACCGTATTCAAACAAGACAGGCTTATGAGATAGTATAGGAAAGTTGTAAAGTAGAGAAACTGATTGAGAGAAATAGTTTACATTTTTCATATACCATAACTTAATTCCAACTATCATCAATTTCGATGTTGTCAATAAGGAATTGGTTTTAGATGTTATAACTTTACAAATAAATAAAATTTAAATTGAATAACAAAGTTGTTGCAATTCGTTTAATAAAAAATACGTTTTTATGAGCCCTTTACGAGACTTTGGAAAGGGGAATTAGGATGCCTTACATCGTAGAAACAAACGAGCTTGTAGCCCACCTGATGTTTAAGTGGTCATTGGCGCCCCGAAATAGGTCACTGATGCGTTGCTATTTACGAGAACTAAGGTGGAATGCCTCGAAAAAGGGAATTTGCCTCATTATACTCATCACAGACGATTGTTTTACAATTACAACAATGTAGTTAAATGAGCTTCAATTTGCTTTATTTTTAACATAAAGTTGAAAATCAAATATTTCAATTTTATTACTACTACTATTCATATTTCATATTATCAGTTTAGTTTCAGTTACCACTCATATTATAAGATTCATTATGGGCAACGTCATAATGACTACTTAAGAATCACTTTCTGTGACCCGTATGACACTAATAGATTTTCCTAATAATATCTTATCATTTCAGTAAGTGCATTATCATATTTTATCACATTTATCTCATTAACAAAATATTTTTGGAAGTAGTAGTACAATGATATTTTAAATAAGTTCTAAAACTAGGCAATGGGTAAAAATCTCGATTTTTCTGGGAATTTCATGCGAATTAGTAAGTATACGCAAACGTTCTTATTTCTTGAATTTCACAGCCGTAGGCGCTGTGCAATAGTAGTGATCATATTTTATCACATTTATCTCTCCGTAATTTTGAAAATCATTACATTTATTTTAAAGTCAAAATGTGTTTACACCTCTAGCACAAATCAGTAAACATTAGATACATTGAAAAAGTTCTATTACGAGGCAATGTGTAAAAATCTTGAATTTTGCTGGAAATTCCATGCGAATTAGTGAGTACTTATTACTTGAATTCCACAGCCGTAGGTGCTGTGCAATAGTCCTCCATTGCAGGAGAGCGTTCCATTATATAGGGGGCACGAGTCTTTAAGAATAACCGCGGTTATTTCTATCGGGCTCGACCGTTCGGTTAAATATCCTTCGCGTACGACAACATTGTCGTAGGACATTGTGGTATGTATACAAATAAACATATAGTATATAAATACAATGAAATATATAGGTGTCTTAGAAATATGTGTCATTGATAGCATTTTTAAATTATAGCGTGTGCTATTTTGTAAGTGAATGTAATAAAAAGAAAATATAATACTTGTTTTCTGTTTTTCTACTTAATAACATGGATATTTATAATGTGATTTTCCTTTTATACACTATCAATTAGATTTTTTGTGTAGACATAGTGCCTTGTATCGAAATCGCTAATAAACGATACCTGTTATTTTCTTTGCCTAAATCTGAACCTTTCTTTGAATAATAATTTAATTAAATTGTCGTAGTTGTAAATTGTTTTAGCACGACTAGTACAAAAAGTAGCCACATTGATGTACAAGCGAAAATACTAACAGGTGTCCACGCTATTTGTTGGAGATACGTAACATCTAATAATAAAATACTGAAGCAATAATGCCGCCATTACCTTTTACGCTTTGGAGAATTAAAGTAAATGATTACAACAAATGTTTATGTTAAACATGATAAAAATGGTCATCGAAATGTTTTGCTTTTAATTGATACAATTTAATATACGACAAGTAAATCTGTAAGGGCTCTTTCTGGTAACGATTGATCCTTTATTGTAATATATCTCACTGAGTGTCGATGCGAAAATTAATGACTGCAGAAATATAGAACAGCTGCGAGGTGAGCTTTGGCATGCAGGAAGAATGCGGTTAGCCTGTAGCCATTTTAACATCGTAGCCCTGTGAATTACATGTCAAAGAGGAAGTGTATCATGGCAGCACTTTCACCGCGTTAGACAGTGAGCTAGCACTCTGTTCTTGCATATTTTCCTGTCATTTTTGCGCGTGCGTGAGGGCGCAAGCGCGGTCTCAATTGTTTTCGTCGTGTTTCGCGGGTTATTTCGGGCGCGTGCGGCGGCGCGGCGGTGCAAGCCATTCGCGCACGTCCGACTGTCCACAAGCGTTACCTACCACTACAACACCTTGATATTCGATCACTTAATTTGATGATTAACTACGTCAACAGTTTCCTCGAATAAAACTAATGGGATGCAGTTCAGGTGTAGGTTGATGTCACTTTGACTCTACATTAGTTGATTCACTTCAAGTCAATGAACAAATGAATTTTCGTAATTATATAAAAATGCTAACGGTGTAAATATTTACGCCTATGTGAAATAATGTTTAAAATTGAATAAATTCGAAGTTTGTCTTAAAATAACCATCAAACGAAAACAACAGGATTATTGTATGTACCTATATGCATATGGGGTATAGTCGATTCTTGTGGTAAAACGTTTAGTACATGTTTTATGTCTTCGCGGACTGTTAGCATACATTTGGTCAATTTAAATTACAATTGTAATTTGCATTTTATGTAGTTATATATCTTTCTCTTTATCTTAATTTTATAATAACAGAGTAATTGATAATT
This sequence comes from Cecropterus toxeus, assembly GCA_018249875.1. Classification (NCBI taxonomy): domain Eukaryota; kingdom Metazoa; phylum Arthropoda; class Insecta; order Lepidoptera; family Hesperiidae; genus Cecropterus; species Cecropterus toxeus. The sequence continues at coordinate 23,557 of DWNE01000214.1, forward strand.
TTGATTGACAATGTAGTGTTTTAATATATACGTTGCCGACAAAACTCTTTACCAGTCAAAAGTACTTTTAAGGAAAATCGGACAAGTTTTCATTATTAACAGGTATTTTAAAAAAAACAACTGTCAAAAGTTCTTTCGATCAGTAGTTTATACATTTTGACCAACTACTTTTGGTGGTATATAGCTAAAATGTTAGATTCCGCCTCAATTAAATATTTGTGAAATTATTTACCTGTGATAAATTTAACTAACTTACGACCAGTTGTCGTATTTTGATCGTATCATTGTAGAAATTCAAGTGTTTTTATAACAACACTAAATGTTGGAAATAGCTATCAATTAATGAAGACAAATGTTGGTTGACAAACAAAATAAACTGGCCAAGTTCGAGTTGGATTCGCAGGCGAAGGGTTCCGTAGCATTATCATTCAGAAAACTAAAAGAAAAAATATACCTGTGTTGTAAAAATAATAAATATAGTCGAACAGTTTTCCAACTACCAATATAAGTTTGATTTTCATAGTGTTTGTATGAATTAAAAAGTGCTATATCTCAAAAACTGTCACCTGTATCTTGTTCTAACCAATTTTCGTTGAAAGTTTTCCTTGACGTCTCCAACATATGTCCAGATTTTTCACTCTCCTAATTTAAAAACTAGAGGGGGGGGGGGGGGACACACATTATACCGCTTTGAAAGGGCTTATCTCTCAAATGATCGAATTTGAGAAAAAAGGTTTTAAAAACCTCAATTCCATTTTTGAAGACCTTTAAAATGAAAAAAAAATTAGTTTCCGTTACATGTATGGGAAGCCCCCCTATACTTAATATATTTTATATTTTGCTACACAATTCGGAAAGCGGTTATCAGTATACACCTACCTACCAAGTTTCAACTCTGTCGTCTTAATAGTTTCCGAGTAAAATGGCTGTGACATACGTATAGACGGACAGACGGACGGACAGAGAGACATGACGAAACTATAAGGGTTCCGATTTTTGCCATTTAGTTACGGAACCCTAAAAACAGGTTTTCTTTGTTAACTTATATGGGATATGGGTCTCTAACGCTGCGACATGTGTTGATTACAATCGATGAATGTTAGACGCGTTCGGAAATTGAATGGTTGACCATAGATAAGCGAAGTAGCTAAGCAATAAATTTGTCAAATCCAACAATAGGATTGCTTTATGATCATTTGTCAGCTTAAGTTTGGCGGTAAACTATGTTTTTTTTTCATATGGAGGAATGCGAGCTAAGAATTAAAGCTATAAATCCAAGCTAATAGTCGCGTGTAGCATTTCTTTTTCAATGCAAGCATCCCATATTTAATACCTTTGACGTCGTACACCACTTCGCTATCTTGGACATCTCTAGTAGAAAGGCATCCTTAAGCTCGTCAATGGCTATCATACAAAGCAAAAAAATCTGTAGACAAACGAAACAGAAGAATGTCCTTAACTGGTAATATTTGTAAAAACATTTTAGTCACTACAAAGGAGTTCTTGCTTATGAGTACATGCAACCATTCATTTTATTGTTTCTGTGTTTGTACACAAGGGCTAATCTTGGAAAAGGCTTATTTAATTATATTGGGCTGTCGCGAAATGAATTAAGGCGTTGTAAGACTTTAAAATGAAATGAAATGAAATGTCTTTATTTTGCATAGGCCTACGGGGGCACTTACAAATTGTCAGTTACAATATTTTTTTCTTACACTACCACCGGATCGGAACACGACCACAACTGAGAAGATCCGGCAGGATATTTGTTTCTATAAAAACTATTTATAGAAACAAATATCCTGAAAGTGAACACATGTTTAATGTATTAATTATAAAAAAATATTGTCTTTAAGTGTGTCTCCGTCCCCAACAGTCCCCAATGAATATTTTCTAGAATCTAAGTAATTTATAGACGCATATAATTTATGCAGTTGCCATAATCTACAACAATAATGATACAAAAAACCAATTACATTATTTTCCTGTTTCGAAGAGGTTATTAACGTAATTATGGCTATTAATTGAAGTGGTAATTTGAATTTAACGATTCAACGAGAAGGCGAGATATTTAAGCCTTCCTACAGGCAGCAGGTACGTAGAAATAGAAACTGGTGGTGAAAGTCTAACATCGGATTACCTACCCACGTCTCACGTATTTCTAGTACACACGTGATAGATAGCATTCTACAGCTATTTTGGGATACTTTTACTCCATTAATTTTCGGGCAACAAACATAAATAAGTATGACATTATTACGCACTGTCGTTGCTCAAGCGTTTATGATATTTAACATAGGTAAATGGCTTCATACAAACACGGTAATATTGTTGTTGTTGCCAATTGCACCCTTTTTTCTGTTTATACCGCTTAATTTGTACCAAACTTAATGGGAAAAGAGCAAGTTTAGCATTTTGGAATTCCACGGATAGTAGAGGAATATTATTGGACGACAAAAAGTAAGTAACATATTATGCTGCCTATAAGATTTTGTTACTTTATACAGAAATTGTCTGAATAGGTTCAGAATCTTACATTTTTGCGTTAATTTGTAGTCGATAGTTTTAACATTTTTAAACGTTCATGGATTGTCTTACTTTACTTACGAAAGTACTTCGTAAGTGAGGAGTAGAGCTAATACTTGTTCTATTGTGGTTTTATTTGACAAAAGCGTAGTTGCTCACAGGGGTGGATCTAAGAGAGAGAGGGAGGACGCACACACAAACACATCTAAAATCTAAGTAAGTTTGTCCATCATTTTCAAGGGGACGGCACAATTTTAGAAAAAGACAACCTAAGCCGTCTTTAAATGTAAAAGAAAAAATATTTTTGTCATAGGAAGAAGCCCTTTTTTCCCTATAGCATTTTATAAATTAGGTCCTTACAAAAATCCTTATTAAGCTATAGTAGTTAGTTAGGACTATGGTGGAAAAGCCTCGTGTACCCATCTCTGTTTACTGTTGTACCACACAACACAAAGAACGTAGCATTGATGGACAATGGAGAGAGAGTCCTTCATTTGACCCGTGCAATGTTATCTCTTCTCAGAAGTAAAATCAATTTCAATTTAGACTTAGAGAATAGAGTATAGTAGGTACGCCGTGTGGAGTCTTGGCAATATAGACAGTAGTATACACAGATTCATTTATTATCTCGCATCTGCAGCGTAGATTTACCCTCTTATTTTAGGGTATACCTACGTAAGTTGGCTATAGTTATTTTCCAAGTTGTGTGCGGAATCAGCCAGGGGTAGTGGTAGTATGTCGGTGGACGGGGCCGGGCGCGGGCGATGGCCTCGCGACCTATTTCCCCCCGCCTCCCCGTAGGCTTGGCCTCCCTCATCCTTTATCACACTGATAACAAGAAGTACTCGAATACACCTAGAAGAGCGCTCGATATTGAATATTCAACGTCGTTACATGTTGCATGTGCGTATAGAGATAATTGAATTGCTAGATACGTCATCACACTAAGAGAACAGTATGGAAAATGTATATAATATGAAACAAACCTTGTTTTTCAATTGTACACAATTCTTCCGAAATTCGCAATGTATTCACTTCGAGACGAGAATGCGATACGTCAAGTTGAATTGTGCATTGTTGCGAATGTTGCAATGACCCCGATGTTTCGTTTATTGGACTCGTGTAGAATATTCGTTAATATATAAACATATTTTAGAATACGTAAAATGTTGAGATTCATATATATTGTAGACTTATATTGTCAATGTGTGATATTCTATTACAATTATAAAGCAATGTTGTAGTTGACCTTTAACGGAATCCTAATAAATTACAACAAGGAGATGGATGTCTACGTTTAGTGTGTAAAGTGGTTCACCTATGTATAACTAGTAGCTATACGCAAAAAAATAGTACTGAGAGAATTTCGTTTTTATTTTAAGTCTACTGAAATCGAATTAAAAATTCTTATAACTTAACAAATACTTTCATTCAAAATTATGTTTAAAGATTTTAATTTGAGTTCATCAAAGCACATTTTGGTGCACAAGTCGGAGCGTGAAGCGGTCGATGAATCGGGTTACTACGGCAAAAAGTATGGGTGCGTAGGTCGGCGAGAGGACCGACGGGACAAAGGCTATGGTGTCGCGGACGGCTGTCCCCAGGGCGCCGCGCGGCGGGCGGCTGCGTCTGCGGCATCGGCGCGCCGCGTTCGACGACCTGCCGTCTCAAGGCCGCTCTTACACGTGCCACCGGGCGCTTCCTGCCGCCGCCATAACAAACCTCTCCCCGCCTCACCCCACCTCCTTCGATAACCCGAAAACTGTAACCTAATCCCTAATTTTAGGCACCCTCCTTCTTAAGTTATTGTGTGCTAGAGATGTATCTTTTTGTTAAATAATTTCGATATAATTAGTTTAGGTAATTTATCTTTACATTGTTATGTAAGTTATGTTTTATTTCATTTAAGTATTATTAAAATTCGACCTTCAACGTACTCTACCAGATTACGTAGAGACTGTCTCATAGAACTCATCAGAGATTGTTATTTCTTTCTATTGTTCGTTAATTTAAGAGTATCAAGTCAGTTTATGAGTTTAAGTTATAATAATCGAAAATGAAATCTGTTATTATATGGCACCGTATTTTATTTGACTCTATGTAAATGTTGGTATAAGAATATTTATATAACACTGTTATGTTTAGGGCTACAATTGTTTATGTTCCACTGCTAGTTACATAGTTATGTTCCACTGTGGTGGGGTACCACTCTTCTTCAATGTTGCCTTGTGAAGGACATTTTGTTATAATCTGATCTGATCAAAATTAAGTTTATCCAAACAAATCCATCAGATATTATTTAATTATTTTTATGTTTTATCCTTATTGTCATATCACTGATTTATAAATGTTAGCTAGCTTGGCTCAGCCAAAGTATTCAAATATTATTACCTAAATAAATGCGCATTAAGCGAATCACCATAATCATGTTGTGTCTAGCAGACGAAAGCTGATGTATAAACATAAGCGGACATAGGCAACCACAATGCTGCACTCGGCCAGTTGTTTTGTGTTTATCGGAGTGAGTCTAAAGACATAATATTGTAAGAGTAATGTTTTTGTTTATGTCTGTATAACATCCTTTTTGTTGCAAACATTCCTAAAATAACATATTTTCAGTTTTAAATAACGCTTTTCAACACTTAACTCGACAATAGCATTTTCTCCTGCGTGACCGAGCGGTCACCATACCGGTTTGACACGCAATGGGACCCGGGTTCGATCTCCGGCCAGACAGAAATGTGAATGATGAATTTACATTTCTGTTCTCTGTCTGTGTGTTTGTGTATTCGTCTTTGTGTGTTCATGGTACCCACGACACAGGAGAAAATCCTACTGTGGGGCTATGAGTGTAGAAAGCGTGTGTGTGTGTACTTATACAAACATATAAATACACGGACCCGTAACATAAATTTGAGTTCATCATTGAGATATCTATCTGACCGGGGATTGAATCGGGAACCCACTGCTTATCAGACCGGCACGATGGTCGATCGGCTCCGTCGTGCATTTATTTATTTATTTGTGCATGTCGTCATTGATGAAAAAATGAATCAAGTTTGAGTCGATCGGAATTAAAAGCTTAGATTTAGGCAAGCTGAGCGACTACAAAAAGATAATGGGAAACCGTTAGATTCAGAGGGCATAGGATGAATGAAGTATTTTTAAAAAATTGTTACAAAGTTTCTTCGGTAGCTTCTTATTTTTTTTTTCAACATTTGTTTTTTTTTCTATTTTTTTCCAATTTATCTCCTAAAACAAAATTAAATTCGTACAACATCAACTCTATAGGTGGTAGAACCAATGTCGTTCGACCGGGTAACTACCACCGAAATACCAATTTCTAGCGTGAAGCAGTTCTTGCGTTTCGGTGGGAGGGTGTGGTTGCCGGCTCACTTTTATATGAGGCGACCACCTCAGTCATCGGGAGTAGCAACGCATCTGTGGTCGACTTCAGATAGAACCCCTGTTCTTATGAAGTTGCTTACAAACGTCCATGGGCGGCAGTAACCACTTACCATCAGGTGGGCTGCTTGCTCATTTGCTACTTCATATGTATAAAAAAAAAATAGGTTAAATTTCTTTTAAATTATTCGGGTTTTTTGTTTTCATGTTTTTAACGATGTTACTGCAATGTTAATGCTTATTTTTATTTTTAAAAGACACATCCCTACTGTTGTCAACCCTAGGGCTGTCCGGTGATTAAAATTCCTCGATCTAATATCCTCGCTCGTACATTAGCTGGTAATTGACGTTGACAACCCTGCCCTTTTATTTTTTTATGAGTGCACTTGCAAGTTTCATTTTATTGTTATGTTCTTAAAATGAACATTTGCACAAATAAGTTTGTAAATAAATTGTGGGAATAAAATGAGTAAAATATATAAATTGTTATAAACTACTAGTTAAAAAGATGAAAACAAAAAACTCGTCTGCTTAAAATGTTTTTGTTCATAATGATACATTTAATTATTTTATTATCTAATTTTAACGCTATATTCCGGAGTCCGATTCGTCCAAAAAAAATTACTTATATATGTATGAAGCGACCATCCTAGTCTTCGGGAGGAGCAACGCATCTGTGATCGACTTCAGATAGAACCCCTGTTCTATATGAAGTTACTAGATATCAGTAATTTGCAGGTATGTTATGGATATTAAATATTTTTGACGTAAAAACCCGTCAGTGACTATACGCAGCTAATAATGTCCCCATAACTCGCCCGCAATATAACGTACCGTCTCATTATGTACCAACGCTGAATCACGACAGGACAGCGATCTGTGGAGTTGGCATTAGTAATTTTTATTTTTAATTACAAAAAAAGTGTGTTAAAATAAATAAAACTAAAATGTTGCTAACTTAATCATAGCTAACAAAATAACTAAAAACATATCTCATTTTTCTCTAACGCGCCAAAAAAATTAAAAAGTAATAATAGTATATACATATATATGTATGTATGTTTGTTTGTATGTCCATTTCTTTGGCACGCGCTACAGCCCAAACGGCTTGTCGGATTGTGTCGTATGACATATCATTAGAATCGTCTCAGTTTGCATAGGCTATATCATTTTTAAAAAAGATGCCAGCAAATAGATGAAAAAGGGGGGAGGGACGTTTATATACGTCATAATATATACGTCAAATGAAAACTAATAAATAGACCAATCCAAATATATATAATAGGTATTATAATACTTTTACTTGACTATTTTGACAAAAATCACATAAGTGTTAAATTAAATATATATCTTTATGAACAAAAATTTCGTTTTAATCAGTCGGGTTTTTTTTGTTTTAATGTTAACGATGTATCTAGTTTGATGGTAGTGTTTATATATTTTCTTTGCTATTTATGAAAATAATTTAGTACAAACTCTACTCCACCCCACGTATTTGCTCTAAGCATTTCAACTACCCTCATAACATCGCCCAATAAACTTTATTCCTTTGTAAACTACCAATTTGTCATCTATTGTTGCTCGAGTGACGCCACGCGCCAGAAAAAACAATTAAATGTGTAGTCTGTGGCACAAGTGTCGTTGAATCTGTAATCTGTTCTTGAGGGCGGATTGCCTTTGGTGATTTATGCATTTGATATTTAATAACGCCACCTGCAAACATATTGTCAGTTATTTATTTTGTGAGTTGTTTATTTGAAGTTCTGTGGATTATGTATTTTATCTGTGGTACAAGGGTAGTTTGGATGTATATCAGTGGAATCTTTGTTAAGTAATGGGTACGGATGTTTTTATCTTTGATATTGTAATGATTTTTGTCTGTGATCTATTGTGTGATCTGTAATTATAAAAAAATCGATTGTAAATTTTAATAATTTTGACCTGTAAAAAAAAAACAAAAAAATGTAACGGATATCCATTTCTTTTCAAATTCTTTTTGTTTTATGGCCAATTTACGATGGAACTTTTTAGTATTTTTATTTATGCTTAGTATTTATTCGTATAGTAGTTGTAATATAAGATGATGCGTTATTAAATTAAATATATAATGACGATCAGTTAACTAATTCATACTTAAAACGGGCCATATTTCAAATAATCTTACGAAATCCTAATACATTGTAGACACGATCTAAATTGAATTTCATTCACCGCATAAATCCATAGATTCTAAACTAATTATTCACCACAAAGGCTTGTCTATAGCCATTCAGCCAATAAGCGCGCGCAAACCAATTACGGTTATTAATCTGTGAACAACATTATAATTAATCAGAGCAACATGGCCGCCGCATTAACTGGAATTTGGCGGGAGATAGTAAATGAAAACATGGATGTACTAACTAATGGATGCGGTAAAATATTTTGAAAGAAATTTCACTAGAAATAAGCAGTACCTTTGCAGTAAATGTTAATTTATAAGCTCTATGTGTCTAAGTTTATTCTGTTTGCATAAATAAATAAATATTTTATTACAATAATATTATAAAGGCGAAAGTTTGAGTGTGTATTTGTTTCGCGTTAATTAAAAATATTGATATTTTTTATGACGCATGTCTTGATCTCAAAAATAAATTTAAAAGAAAATTTATTTGATTGTAAGTTAAATTCTTTGATAGTTTCTCTACATACATATTTTTTGCACTAAATTTCATTTGTATTACATAATGTATTATAATAACGAAATTGGAACTGCTTTAACAGTCATACTAGATTTAAAAGATTGCTGTACATGCTGCCTATAATTGGCTATTTAACATTTAACATACAACCAGACATAATACTTATATGTATATAAGTAGATATTATGTCTGGTTGTATGTTAAATATGTATTTATTATTTTGCATAGGCCTACGAGGGCACTTACAAATTGTCAGTTACAATATTTTCTTACACTACCGCCGGATCGGAATATATATAAATGTGATTGTCTGTTTTGCTGTTGGTATGTCTAAATACATAAAAATAAATAAATACTTCTTCACATCTAAAAGGCTAGAGCGATTTTAATAAAATTTGGCATGGAGTTAGCTGACACCTTGGATTAACAGATAGGCTATGTTTTACTGCGGTAAAATATCTTATCCCCATAGGAAAATCGATGAAAACGAATTCGCGGATGTATGAGAAACATTGTACGTAAATTTAAATAAAAATGTAATTAGTTATTATTTTTACTGTTAATACACAATTTATTTTCTCTAATAAACCGAATAACACGCCGGGGCACAGCAAGTTAAGATTATAAATCTTACTAATGTTATAAAGCGAAAGATTGTTAGTATGTGTGTGTATTTGTAAATCTTATGCAAACACTACTTGTGGAATTTTACTGAAATTTGGCGCACAGATATTTTATGACCATATGTAAATGGAACCGTAGCGGGCATTACCACGGGAATAAGCTAGTATGTAATATTTAAGCAGAAATTATTGATTTTAGTTAATATACCTATTAAATATTATATAGTGAAAACAATTTTCTAGAAGTTCCATGAATTTAGCTAGAATTTAGATGTTTGAGTTTCAATTTTGTATGAATAATATTGTATTACGCCTTATGTGAGATTTTGGTTTTAGAGTGAAACTTAAAATCGTCGTGATTTGAAACTCGATGAAACGAAAATGCGTCACGCTAACAAAACAAACATAAATGTGTAGATTTAAGTCGGCGAGAGAATAAAATAAATTACATTACATGGTATTTCATATTAACGGGTAGTATAATGTTTTAATAAACATAAAACGGATCTAACACGAGATTAGCAATGTGTGGAAATAACATTTACGTACCAGGTGGCAGAACCAATGTAGTTCGACCGGGAAGGTACAACCGCCACCTATTTCTAGCGTGGAGCAGTTCTAGCGTGAGGTGGAACGGTGTGGTTGAGCTCACTTGTATGTGAGGCGACCATCTCAGTCTTCGGGAGTTGCAACGCATCTGTGATCGACTTCAGATAGAACCCCTGTTCTATATGAAGTTGCTTACAGATGTCCATGGGCGGTACCTCTTACCATCAGGTGGACAGCATGCTCGTTTGCTACTTCATTCTTAAATAACGAAACTCAAATACTACACTTGATTAAGCAAATCTACCAATAAGTTTAATAGACTAGAATATCAACAGCTAACGAATATAGCATTTACGAAACATTACTTATACTATAAACAATATTTTTGTTTCAATGTAAAATTGTAAATACTCTGCGGTTATTCGCAACAAATCATTCAGCGCTATAATAAAGCGGTATGCAATAATTACCCACGGCCGCCACGAGGCAAACGCAGTGTTGCCACGTGCAAATATTGCGACCGTTACGAGGGAGCTTGATTTATTTATTTAATACTTTTAGGATTTTGTTTTTGTGCCCGTGCTATCTTGATACTTTTAATAGTTTGTTTAAATGCCTGTGTTATTAGGTGACATGCTTGTGCTCTTTACAAGCCATAAAGTAAATTCATTAGTGTGATTTTGCACGGAGTACAGTGCCAACTAGTTGTAGCGCCACCTGCTTTCGTGACGCATTTTGGTTTCATCGCGTTTCAATTTAGCGATTTTAAAGAAGTTTCACTCCAAAAACGGTGTTTTGTCACACTTACACGCAAAAACCATCAGTAGGTGGGATTTCGCTAAAATTCGCTTTACAAACAGTTTATGGTCTAGATCAGAGGTTCCCAAAGTGATCGATATCGACCTCTTTGGGAACCGAATATCGGACAAGCGGACGGTTTTTAATTTTTTATGTATTTTGTATAAATAAGCAAAGAAAACCTAGAGACGAATTATTACACTATTCACCTAATTCTAGCATAAAGCTATTCGTGCGTTTCGGTGGTGTGGTTGCCGGCTCACTTTTATATGAGGCGACCATCTCAGTCCTCGGGAGTAGCAACGCATCTGTGGTAGAC